>JAHWFP010182902.1:0-15206 GCA_023313725.1 Lithobius niger
CATAAGTTACTGGAGGTTCTGAAAACTTTTAGCCTTCTAGCAGAAAAGCTCTTTTCAAAAATCTTTCATGATTCTGATCCTTAATAATAATAGAAGGAGTCGGCCAATAAGCTTACAGCTTGTTATTAGGCCCAAGTGGCAGATGTTAAGTGGAAGGTTTTACCACCATCAGGAACATGAGGGAGGAAACCGGAGTACCCGGAGGAAACCCTCATGCAACGGGCAGGAAACAACCGGAGAAAAACCCGTACAATTACACTTCCCTTCCCAGGATCGAACCCGGGTCGGTACGAAGCCCGTGATGTACAGCTGGGACCAAGACGCCTATCGAATCTGACGCCCCAGTGCTCGCAGCTACCGTGCACCACCCGTGTTTACATAGTGTTAGATACATATTGCAGTACGTCTACGAAAAACACTGAAAGAATACAGAGGACTTTAGAGGACACCTTGCACATTGAAAACACGACCTCAACCAGTGAGGAAATTTCGGTGCAACAATCACAACAAATCGGAGCTAATCAAGTTCCCGCGGAAGGAATGGCAGCTTCCAAAAATTACTGAGAAACTGGGTAACAAAGTTTTGTTCCTTACACGTGAGAAAGTGAGCTTTCAAATGTCTGCATCTTCATTAGTGACTAATGTTCTAGCTTCATATAATCACAGGAAGAAGCTGATACAAGACTCGTGCGTCATGCCTCTCATGTACTAAATTTCCTAGTGTCGTAATCCAATGTGAACTGACATTGCTGTTATACTGCTAAGCACGTTCCCAGCTCTCACAATGCATGGCAGGCATATTTTCCTTAAGAGTGGGACAACTAATCGTCTCCAGTACTACGACATGAACAATGGACAAATACAATGGGGAAAACATATGTGCTGCCTTAGCAGCAATGCATGCCATCACTGGACATTATACGGTCAGTGCTTTTATTGGTAAGGGCAAATCTAAGGCTTATATAGTTATCGAAAAGGAGAAGAAATTCTCAATCGCACTTGCAGAACTTTCAAATGGTTTTGAAGTCTAGGAAGAAACGGTAACTGCAGAAGAGAAGTTTGTCTACAGGCTTTATGACCGTAAGATGCGCAAGGTAAATGAATTGCTATATTCATTATTCTGCGAAAAAAATAAAAGGTTCGATCAAATCAAATCTCCTGCTCTTGATAAACACATGCGGCGTGCTAACTAGCAGGCAGCCATTTGGAAGAAAGCTTTGGAAGCAGAACCTGGTATACCTAATCCCATCCTTCGTGGCTGAACTTTGTGCGATTCTAATGGGACGCAAGTACTTGAAATAAGAAGTGACGCGCAACTCCTTAATGGTGCTCCCTAGCACCTTTGACCATGAACATAATTTGTAGCTTACGGTAAGAGTAACATTATTGGTCCCTACAAAAACTTGTCCAGAGTGCATACATTCAAGATTTATGAGCCCTTTTTCCGCTTCCAAGGCAAAAGATTTTGCCTTGTAACCTAAAAAAGGGTCGGTAGCTCCGAAACGATGCACTGTAGACTCTTTTTCATGGGACCAATATTGTTCCTCTGACTGTATGCTACAAATTATGTTCAGTGGTTAAAATCGCTAAGAAACACCGTTAATGAGTTACACTTCATTTTCTATTGATAGGCGGAAACGGACATCCGCCATCTTGAATGACGTCATAAGTACCAAAAGCTACCCAAAATAACAGGGTTCACACAATTTTTTAATTCTCAATTTCCCTGTCATTTCCAGGTTTTCCAGGTGCACCCCATGGCTATTTCCAGGTGTTTACAAGATGGTTAGTTATAGGGAATAATACAACATCCCAGAAAATAGCTGTTTAGAGACTACTCCAGACGGGACTAAATGCATATTCATCATAGATATTCGTAATGACCTAAGATTTGGTTTATTGGAGTTATATCTAAAATACTTGAACACATTAACTACCAAATTAAAATATTTGTTACTAGCCTAGGACTTTGTTTATGAGCTGCTAATTAAATGGAACTTACAGATCAGACACGAAGGTATTTTTCAAATTTCCCTATCTTTTCCCTGATTTTCCAAAAAATTCTTGTTTTCCCTGAACCCTGAATAAAAAAAGTATCATATCAAAACGTTATACTCAAGTAGTGCAGAATCAAATGGCATAGGCGAAATTCATTCCCCAGAGATGAAACCGGACACCCTCTTTTTGGAGGTTTGCTCTAGAACTATAGAACAAAAATAGCATGCAAAACAAGGAAGATATCGAAGAAAGAAGTTGGGTAGTGCAGAGAAACTATCCACGGGGCAGCAGGAAATACAGACATAGCTGAACCATCAAATAAAACGGTAACGAAGATGGCGTTCTTGCCTGGTTTTGGTAATACTGTAAAATAAACGCCAGAAGAGGATTTATGGCAAAAGAGCCTCGTGGGCAAGTCCTAAAAGGCCCCGTTTTGTCACGCAAATTCAATGGCTTTTTTTTTTTTTTTTTGCTGTTTATCTCCCGCTCTTAACCTGCATATTGATCATTTTTACCCCAGAGCCCCCCAGATATAGCGCTATAGGCGATCATTTAAACAGTTTTGAGGTTTTCTTTTACTGATAAGGTCCTTTTAGGTAGGAGTCCCCCTTCCCCCCCCCCCCCTCCTGCATCCGCACCCGTTAAATCCTCTCCTGATAAATGCATACGACCGATGCGCCAATTAGGCCGATGTCAAGACACATTGACTTAGCAAACTCTGCGTAGGAGAACACGGCGTAAAGTGTCTGTGTAGGTGAGGGGGTCCGTGTAGCAAGAAACAGATATGTCAACATAATCCATTCCTCCTCTCTCTTATACTAACTTAACACCATGACTGAAATGAAGAAACGAAAAGGATTTGAAAAATAAACCTTTTAGGCCTTGCCTATCCGTCCTTTTGCCTTAAATCTGCCACTGGCGTTTATTTTAGAGTATTACCAAATCCAGGCAAGAATGCTATCTTTGTAACCGTTTCATTTGATTGTTCAGCTATGCCTGTATTTCCTGCTGTCCCGTGGATAGCTTCTCTGCACTACCCAACTTCTTTCTCCGATATCTTCATTGTTTTGCATGCTATTTTTGTTCTGCTTCCTGTGTTGTACAAGTAGCACGATCCCCCACAACTTTCTAATCTAGTTTATGCCCCTATCTTGCGTAGGTTAGGAGATACAAATTGGATGACCTTGAATATGCAAAAGGCCCACCCCGAGGAAACATTCTGCAAAAAATAAACATCTTAAACCAAGATGTAAAATTTGCATCCGTTTTTAAAACGTTGTTGGCATCTTACAGTAAGACGGTATCGACGTCTTAAAGTAAGATGCTTTGGCATCTTAAAATGTTGCATCCGTTTTTAAGATGTTTTCGCCATCTTCGCAGTTTGGCATCTTAAAGGCAGATGTTTTGGTAGGCATCTTACATATCTGGCATTTTATAATGCAAGCATCTTACATGTCTGGCATCTTATAATGCAGACATCACATTACGATGACGTCTATAAACACAACCATCTTATTTTTATTTGCTTATAATATTTGCTATTCAAATCTGACAGCCCAGGTGTCTTTATTGCAAAGCACCTTGTGAATAGGACGTTTCAATCCGCAGACATCTTAGTCCTTATAAATTGACTGACGACCAATGAAAGTCTACATAGTGTTAAGGATGAGTTCAAAGTGAATGTGGAATCATGTTAGTTAGCCACTCCGGCCTAACGCAGCGTCTACAATCGTTATGGAAGTCAGAATCGTTTGCTACTTTCGTTAATTGTGTAGATGTCTTAGCATTCGTTTAGGTTAGTCATAGGTTTTGGAAAGAATAAGACCATTTGATTTTTTAAGAACGTGACTACAGTTCACTTAGGATTAGCACAATAATTGTTTTCACTAAAGGTAAAAAAAAATTAGTAGTGACGTTTTAGTGCGTTTTGCCATTTGCTTTTAAGATGTTTTCGCCATCTTAGCAGTTTGGCATCTCAAAGGCAGATTTTTGGTGGGCATCTTACATATCTGGCATCTTATAATGCTGACATCTCATTACGATGACGTCTATTAAACTCAACCATCTTATTTCATTTGTTTATAATATTAGCTGTTCAAATATGGCAGCCTAGGCATCTTTACGATGATGTTGAAAGTATTCTTTTCAACATCATATGTATGAAAATGAAACCAGAGGGATGAGGTTGGTATAGTCGAGTAGAAAGAGGGGAATGGGGTGAGGAAGAGGTCAGGAGACGGGTATTTTTTGCTAAAACTATGTCAAAGCTACGTATTTATTATGATAATGTGTAAGTAATTATGCATCTTTAATGTGTTATTGTATGGTTGGTTCTTTGAGTGCCTTCACTATGTGCTATTTTCGAAATAAGTATTGAAAAAAGAAGTACATAAAAATACATTTATTTGAAATTCCTGTTCGCATTTAGTAACATTTAGTAACATTTAGTGGAGTTTTAATTGAAATAGTTCATGAGGTCCAAATAATATTAAGCGTTGTGTTGACCAAAAATATTTATCCATCAAAAAACAATACAATCATTTATTTTCCAACTCAGTAAACTGCCTCCTTAAAATGTTGGCAACTTCACTTCATTTCCGATTTAATGCTTTGTGCCGTCTTAAAACTGTGGCATCTTTGCTAGCTTCACAACTTAAAAAAAAAAACTTACCATCTTAAAATATTATCAACTTTCCCGTTTTGTAGCTTAAAATGGTTGACATCTTAAAATGTTGCCGTCTTTACCGGTTACCCCAGATAAAATAAATTGCCATCTTACAATTTTCCAATTTTCTCTCTTTTCCAACTTAAAAATAAACCATCTAACTGAGTGGTCATCTGAAATTGCTGCCAACTTATACACTGCATGAATTTGGCAACTGAAAACTATGGCGTCTTAAACAGCTAAACATCTTAAAATATTTATTTTCGGGTGTCTTCCATCTGATAATAAGATGCATCTTACGTTTAATGGCATCTTAAATGAAACACGTCTGAAATTAGGACTCATCTTACACTGGCGGTGTCTTAAATCTTCGAAGCTCGGATCCATTGCATCTTAAATTAAGATGGTTTTACGATTTTCAGGAGGCTCATCAACCAAACAACTGAATTTCAGATGCATCTTACGAATTTTAAGATGCTTAGTTTTTACAGTATGCTCCAGCCCGTCATTCGGTCTTTACACCATCTAACCTGAGAACGAAAGAAAAATAATCTGCCTCAACTACGACTTGACCTCGGAAGCTCATTTACTAGCCGGACACTCTCAGGCAGCAGGTCACCAATGAGAAATTCTGATGATCCTCGAACCTCGGAGGAAGGCTGTAGCCAATGGCCACCCGGTAGCACCGGCGAGTGCCTTGCCCGAAACCATAAAGTCCTGTGTTCGAATTCCAGTCGTAGCGGATGTCATTTCGTATTTTCTCCAGTTGTGGAGAATGGAGATTCCCCTTTGGCTGTTGCTAGCACGTCAATTCTGTAACTGCATGTTGCACAAGAAAGGATAGAGAAGCATGGCACAGCTTTCTCGACATGTCTGCTTCTGAAGTTAAGAATAAATAAATCAGGTTTTAAGTTTAAAGCCGGAATTTGAGAAGCTGTTTTGCAAGAACCCTTAAGATCCGAGTTGAGTGTTCCATGGTGGCAACCGAACAGAGACTTTAGCATTTGCTTTCTAAATTCGTCTTGTAAGACGATCTGATATGCATCAAATGAGGTTTACACATATTTCAAGACACTTTGTGTTGAAAGAAAAATACTTTTAAGTTCCGTTTCTTTTTATAGTAACATTTCGTTTTGTAAACTGTAGTCATTACTCGTTTACTGTACCGCCTTTTACCTTCGGTTCATTCTCATGAAAGTCGTACTTTTCTCGTAGGTAGCTAGTATCCCTTAACTGGACGGATGCCACTGTGATTTTACCTCCGAGGTGTGAAAAATATGCAAACCCATAAAAACTTCTTTCTTGTCAGTGTGCCGTAATCTCGTTTCGTTAAACTCATACGTGGGTGGAGTTGAACCCGCGGATGTAAGAAGTGCAGTGCAAACACGTCCTCCCAGTCAACAGTCAACCCGGAACTTGTAGGTGCCTTTTTACCTTTTCAACATCTAGATGCAGCACCGCAGAATAGTCAAGCAATATAAAGAAAATAGCGGTAAATAAAAAATGGAACAACACTATTAGCAGCAGCGCGTTATCATAACTAAAACGAGACTAAAACGAACTAAACGAACTATTATAACTAAAACGAGATCACGTGACCAACATCAGCCTATTGAATGACGGAGAATCTGGAACGTGGATGCTGTGTTTCGAATGTGGGCAACGCTATCGAAATGATGAGCAGGCGCCTTTAAGTTTCCTTGCACTTGCTGAATAACAGCTTTAAACTTGAAGACTATTTACACTAACTTCGTAAGCATATACATGTTGGGCAAGCGATGCCACGCTTCTGTTTCCTTTGTTGGCGAGCAAGCAGGGCGGGAATTGCCGCACTATGTGACAGGCTGCCCCATCTGGCCAAAGGCGAATCTTCGTTCTCCACGCGGTTCAGCCAACTTTACACTACCATTTCCAGTCTCTTTAGACAGGAACACCACTCGCCTAACTTGAAAACGAAGGGAGGCCTTCTTTAGCGTTATCTGACTTCAGCTCTCTCACATCCATTTATTTCAACCAACCATTTTCCACGTATTTAGGCCAAGGCTTTCTATTGTGTCAACTAGGATTTTGTATATTGATGTGTTGATTTTCGTTAGGCACAACTGTCTCAACTTAGGACTGGGGAGTACTCCTTCTTTCAATCGGACTGGTTCTGTTCGCGTTCAAGATCGACGTTCTCAGCATTTACACCTTTTCCCTCCATTTGCAAGTTTTCCCGCATGTATGCTTTAACAGCACTGCAGTAGATTAAGGGGGGGGGGGAGTGGGAGGATGTGTTCGCACTGCACTTCTTACATGCGAGGGTTCAACTCCACCCACGTCTGAGCTTAACGAAACGAGCTTAACGGCACGCGGACAAGAAAGAAGTTTTTATGGGTTTAGATATTCTTCACACCTCAGAGGTCAAATCACAAGCCTGTAATCAGCCCAATTTTTGGCAAAGTTCTTTATTAAAGTATTATTTGTGGGATTTCCTGGATTCTATCGATATTTTTGTGTAGGTGTCTGGTCCCCATTGTCATTGCATCAGACTTAGCATTTCTATGGATCTGAGAAAGGTGATTTTTTACTGTCCCACGTTATTTACAATGTATGATTTTAGCTGTTTGGTTTATTTTCCACTTATTCTCTTTAATTAAGAATTATTTTTTTACATTGCCTGGCTATGTCTTGAAAAATCGGAGCTACGTCTGCCGACTCCAACTATGAAGTACTGTCTCCGATGTATGCTTGCATTACAAAAATTACGAAAGAGAAATCGAAGACTGGAGTATGTAGTGTAAACGTGGGTTAAGAGGCCTCTCCTTAAATTTGAATAAGCTCCCTTACTGAGGTATGGCAAGCGAAGTAAGGGGGGGGGGGACCAGACAAAGCTGGAGATTAGAGACGCTAGTGAGAACTAGGCTTTAATATTTCTCACAAGGCCCGACGCTCGAGTGCCTGCTAAATTTAACCTCTGCTTCGTTATTTTATTATTATTTATCCTAACTTGTTAAATTGTTTTGGTTTATATACCGCCGATATCATTTAAGTATCATTCTTAAACTAGCAACCACGTCTGTTTATAGAACTCCTATTTGAACTTCACTTTGGGGATTAAATTAAAGATTCTGAGAAAGCTAGCCTAAACCCTTTAACGCCACATTAACCTTTAATTTTAATCCCTTGTTTATCCCCTTAACGTTGGGCTTATTTTTGCGAAAGGCTTTCGTGGGATTTATGTGCTCCACCCACCACAAATAGCGAAGTCCTTTCTGCGTAGCAACAACTCAATAATAACAGCGAGTCAAAACAGAACTACCGATTTGTCGTCACGGAATAGGCCAAAGCTATATATAGCACCTATAACTCGAGAATCGCTTACTTCCACATGCAAGACGGACCAAGCCAACTGCTAATTAAGATTCTAAATAATGGTAGACGGCGCTAGATGCTGCAATCTGTCATACGGCGAATAGGCACCTTTAATTCGGCGCTGGATGCCCTCTCTCGGTGCGCAGAAACAACAGGCTTTGCTACAATAGGCTACAGTATCTAAACTAGACGGGTCACGTGCACCAGAAAGTGCTGGAAGTTTAAGAACGCCATTTTTGCAGAAAAGTCTTGCAAAACAGCATGGAGTTCTTAATGGGTTTTCACGCGCTTTCGTAGCCATTACTCAATGGGGATCGCATTCTGGGATTGGCCATAAAAATAAAAAGTATTTCACAACTTACGCTTTAGACGAATTTACTTGCATTATGCAAGGCAACACCACTCCCACGATTTACGCCAAGTAATCGGTGCAGAACGTTACTAGTTTAGATGTGGCCGTTTGTGGTTGTTCTTTCTCTTGGTGTCCAATATTGGAGGTGGGATATGATTCTAAGTGGCGCTAACGAGTGACGAAACCTGCTCCTCCCTCCCTCGCCGAAATGAATCCGCTCCTCTGCGTTAAAATGAATAAGTAATATGCTGAAAGATGTAAACAGATGAAAAGCCGAGTAAATAAATAAGAGGAGAATGTTGACTCCGTTGGTTCGTAAAGGGCCCAAGTAATACAAATATCTGTACTGACCAAATCTGCTCAGACGTGTTTTAAAGAGTCCCTGTCGTTCTGCTTTCTGTTATTCTTGGCTTTACATATCCAAAAAACTATATAAGGTGCGCTTCTAAAATACAATGTTTGTTTGGAAGCAACCGGTTTTAAAATTCACGCTTGAACGTAGCGTTAAAGGGATATACCTCCCAGCGCCATTTTTCTCGATCCTCCACATCAAGTACGGCCCCAAAGGTCTATTTACTTACCGTTAGTCTTTCCCTTGCTAAAAATCCGTTTTAAAACGAGGCGTTTATGAGATTTTCTGTTGAATATTGGGGAACTTTATTTACGTTCTTCCAGAACGTATATGATGCTTTGCGCGCCTACAATGACCTTGAAATTTTAACTGTGTGTGCGCAGTACTAATTTTAATCGTTTGCTAGTAATTACTATTAGACCAAAAACTTAAAAGACTAATGCAGTAAAGACTAACGAGGAACGCAGCTACCACCCCAGCCGACCTTGGCGCTGTAAACGCGCGGATGGCGAACTGTGCGTAGCTGTTATACGGCACGCGGAAACTTATAAGGGGTGTTTGTTGCATCATCGCTCGATTATTGGAGCGGAGCGAGGCTAAGCTATGAAGACACTTCAATGTAATCTTATACCGCGCATCACGCGTAAACCACAGGGGCTATCCAAACCAAACTTCGCATGCAGCAGCACGGAAGTCCGGACAAGTTTTATCAAAAGAAAAATCCGGAGTCGGACATGGGGTTGAGGAACCATCAGGGTGACAAAATGGACCAATAGCAAGAACCAAAATCAAAACAAAGAGACGCAAAACCGTTTCTCAGGGCATCCGATTGTTAAAAGATTGATTGTGGACGATAAACAGGCGTCGTCAGGCGGTAATAAACCAAATTCAAGATGTTTTCACTTTTCGTCGACCGATTTGGACGTTTGAATACACCATTTTCACGGTTTTTTCACCACCTTTCCAATGGCCCAAACCCCAAGCAGCTGTCTCTTATTTGTTTAGACATTACAAGGCAAATCCGATCCGATCCGATTGACAGCCAAACAGCAAAGAAAGCGGGAGCCCGCTCCATTAAGTCGACAGTGGAACTGATGATGGACCTAGCAGAACTCGGGTTATATGATTGAAGTTTCACTTGTTAAAATGCACGCGGATAAAAATTGTTGGTTTTTAATTTAAATAATCAAATGTACAATTGAGAAAATTACATCTGTTTAAGTGCTGTTGTGCTTTACGTTTTAAATATATATGATTCGTAAAGCACAACAGCACTTAAACAGATGCAATTTTTTCAATTGTACATTTGATTATTTCAGTTAAAAATCATCAACTTTTATCCGCGTACATTTTAACAAGTGAAAATTCAATCATATAACCCTTTTTTTTTTACGGCACACTTGACGTTTTTGTTTGTAATCCGTGTACCTTTTTTACGGCTATGGCGTCGCGCTACAAAGGTTTATGCATGCAGTCGATTGTTGCTGGTCACTTTGAAACAATTCAAGTCAGCTCTGAAAGCCTGCATCTGCGAAATAAATACGCAATTCTATCGTTTTCAGCTGCCAATTTCGAGGCCGAAAGCCTCGAAATTAACAACGCAGCTTAGTTTAGTTAAAAAATATATGCGTTTAGCTGAAACGCAGATTCTTTCACATTTATTGAGAGCCGTGGCCCGGAACCGTACGCCCTGCTTAGTACAAAACACTAAATGCAAAACACCAAACACAGAATACCAAGAATACAGATTCTTTAAAAAAAAAAAAGGGTTTCAAAGGGTTTAACGAGCGTTGACCACTCCTGGTCATCTGCCCGAAGCCCTAAGGCCCTAAGATTCTTTCAAAAAAAAGGGTTAAAGGGTTTAACGAGCGTTAACCACTCCTGGTCATCTGCCCGAAGCCCTAAGGCCCTATCATTTTACCGTTCAACAATCAACTTTTTAGCAGAGACATAACACGTGCACGAAGAATGAATCTGGAGTTTGCTGAATGGCATTGTTCCCTAAATACAACGGTTAAAACAATGTATAACAATCAAAATGGTCATTTAGGGTCCCGTAACTCCGGAATGGATCGACCAATCGAAAAAGTGGTCCCTGTAAGGTTGAAGCCCAGGGAAATTTCTGGCTCAGATCATGTTTCAGATTTTAGGCAGGTGCAGTCGTTTTTTTCTGAAACCGTGTCAGCCAAGAAGAACAAGACCCAGAACGACGACAACAAGAAGTGAACAGTTTTCAAATTTACGTGTGGCTTCCTATGTTTACTCTTGCACGGAATTGCATAAAAGTTGGTGCAAAGTTTGGAAAAGTTGCTATCTACTTTCTGGCCAAGTTTGGTCGAAATATATTGAATAGAAACGGAGAAATTAATAAAAGATCGGCCTGGAAAAGGTCGTTTTTGTGTAAAAAAAAAAAAGTTCTTGATTCATAATGTAAACTCAGACTGTACTTAAAATAAAAACTAAGACCTTGCTGTGTTAACAATCGTCTTAAAGCACCGTAACACAGGCGGCAGCATCTAGCACCGTCTACCATTACTTAATTCTATGTAGCACATTCGTAGCACTTTATTTCAACAAGCGAAGCAATGCGCAAAGAAATGTCTTTTTACACAACAAACAAGCCACGTGCCTCGTAATTATAGTTAGTCAAGTTACAGTGATATCACCGTCACTCGATGGCGCCCATCTAGCGGTTCAAAACGGTCGATAGCTGGTAAAAAGCGCCCGTGATGTCGTTAGGCTTACGGGGCCATTCAAAAACCACGTGGTTGTCCAGGGGGTGGGGTGGGGGGTGGAGGTTGCCTTTCGGCCATAAGTAACCACAATGGGGGAAGGGGGGGTTTCCAAGTAAACCACGTAGCTATTGCATTGAAAGGAAAGCCCTTATCTTCAATAGGTTGGTGATTTACCGTACAAAAGTCTCTACGCATATCATCTCACTCAGCCTTACATTGCTGTTATAACCTGTTGTTCCTATATCATCCTTAACGTCTCAGCCCTAGTCAACCGAACTGAATTTCCCGTACAGTGGTGAAAGATGCCGCGGCTTGTAGAAATCTTTAACAAAGACTGCGTTTCCTTCACTCATACTAAATTTATTTAAATAGTGTGCTTCACTGGGACAATTCAATGCAGTGATGGCCTACGTAATAATTTGAACGTATTAGGTTGCAATTTTCTACTTTCCGTCTCAAGTTAGAAATCTCGGATGAAGTTTGGTCTAGCGGCCGTTGCAGATCGAAAAAAAAAAATGGGGGAAAATATTTCACACGATGACTCAAACACCTGCGTTTATTAAAGGCGAAAGTGGAGTATGGGGGTGCTTTGTTGGGTTTCTCATGTCGAACACTATCAATTAACCAAATTTGGCAAGGCACAATAACACAAATTTTATATGAAATGGTACCGCATTTGTCGAAAACACATTAAGGTGTATTTTTTTAAGTGCGTGGAGTTGAGGGGGGGGGGGTGGATGTATACCGGACTAGCTTTTTGTTTTGGGGGGGGGTTCCAAGATCTGGCCACACATGACCACAAAGGGGGAAAGGGGAGTTGAAAATGGCTTAAAAACGGCCACGTGGTTTTTGAATGGCCCCCAACTTTACCACTTGCTCCTTGGTGCACGTAGACGCACTACACTCAATAATTAAAGAAACATGTAGCTTGTTTGTTTCATAAAAAAAAGAAATATGTGTGTTCCTTCGTAACTGGCTAAGATGTGCAGCCTGTCATTTGGTGGTAATCCCCCTTTAAAGACCGCTTTAAGTCTTACTCAAACATTTGGTAATGGAAATTAATTAAAAGTGGTCGTTTGTGCCTTCTAATATAATAAAAAGAACCGGAACACCGTTACGATCTGAAGGGAATGTGTGTGGTGGGGGGGGGGGGAGGGGAGAAATGCAATTTTTCACGTATTGTGGGCTCAGTGTCATTCTTGACCAGATCACTATATAGTAAACACTACTAGGATGATTGAGAAGTGTCTCTGGATGGATGGATTGACTGGGTGGACACTAACAATTTGAGGTGCATTGGCCACCTGTCCAACTTCCCCTCTCCTCCCCATCATCTCTAATTAATAGAAAAACGTACAGGGTGGTGCATAACCTTTGTCCCGCGGTCTGGAACCTTAATGAAAAACAATGTATGAATGCAACGATTGTATTTAGCTTCAATGAGTTCTGCACCTAAAACTAACTAGTATCAGGTATGTCCGCCATTGGCTGCCCTTACAGCACCCAATCTTTTCGGATAGGAACGTAATAGATGCTTAAAGGGCAATTACATCCATTTTGACATGCATGTTTGAGTTTTGGATCACTTACACAATAACTAAACACAAGAATTGCGGTAAGAATACGTTACGTACGTCCGATATAACAGTTTAATTACTTCATCACCAAAACACGACACGGAGGTCGCCATTGTTTTGATGGAACGCGTAGAAATTAATGCCGACAGACGGATCTCTTCGATTTCGACTCGCAGCCGATTGAGATAGCTGTATTGACTGTGAGAAGCTCAAGCGTCTGACGGCCTTAAATGGCCACTACACTGCCGGCCAGCTAAGGCCGTCAGACGCTTGAGCTCCACACAGTCAATACAGCTATCTCAATCGGCTGCGAGTCGAAATCGAAAAGTGACATCTGTCGGCATTAATTTCTGAGCGTAAAACAATGGCGATCTCCGTGTCGTGTTTTGGTGATGCAGTAATTAAATTGTTATATCGGACGTCAGTAACGTATTCTAACCGCAATTCTTGTGTTTAGTTATTGTGTAAGTCAGCCAAAAGTCAAACATGCATGTACAAATGGATGTAATTGCCCTTTAAAAAGAACTGTATCCTCTTCCATGTCACGGAGTGTTGCCGTGAGATGCGCCAAAAGAGTATTCCGACTATAACGGTTATGATCGCGTTCCGTAATCATGAGAGATTCAACAGCATCTTTCAGTTACAAGATACATCCAACCTCTTTTCTACAGACCCCTGGACAAAGGTTATGCACACCCTGTACTGTAAAAGTCTATCCTTTACTTACCATACTGCGTAGTTCCCCATCCGGCCACGACAGCGTATCGTCCAACGAAGTTATCGGCCCTCATTCCTTTGGGAGGCAGGCAGATGGGAATGCGGGGAACTGGCGAGTCGACGTGCAGCAAAGCAAGGTCGTGATCCGAATGGTTGGTGCGGAATTTTGGATGCAACGTGATGCGGGACACTTTCTGTTCTTCCGGGTCTTCTCCTGGTCCAACATGGCGCAGATTGTGATCTCCGAGGCGAACGAAGAACCCATCGGGATCGGGTTTCATACTGAACAAAGAGACAACGAAATTGTAGGAAGAGAGTTTAGCGAGTCGATACATAGGGGAAGTTGATAGTGAAATTGAGAATGAAGCAATATTAAACAAACTTCAAACTGGCCTCGAGTCGTTCACGACCAGATCACCACGCAGTAAACAAATTGGATGATTTAGAAGTGTCTCGTATTCAGGACGGACTTCACGGTTCCTTGAAAGTCAGTTTCGTAGGGCAATATGAGCAAAAAGCCATACAAGACATTTTTATTGGTAAAAGTTTTCCTTCTCAGTTTTTTGGCAACTAAAGCTGATAAATGACGTACACGACCGGATGTTAAAAGAAGGAAGAAGCCAAAGGAAGGAGGCTCGATTCCTCATTCGGGCGTCTCGAAAATGAATTCTGAAGGACACTAAAACTTCCTGCTCTCAACTCTGCAGGCTTCACACCTTTTCCCCCTTTTCCCCTTTATATTTTCCCCCTTTGATTAATAGGACCAGTGGCTTTATGACCCGAAATATAAGTTGCTAGCGTGTTTTTATCTCGACCTGTGCATGCGTTGTGCGAAGTGTTTTTTAATGTTTTTAAAAGAATCGGACTTCGTATCTGCGTTAATTTTTATATAAGTCTGTTGTGTATAGAATACTATGACTTTTTTTTTTACTAGAAATGCGAACCGAACAAGAGGATTCGGTTCTTCAAAACTGAAACTTTTAAAAAGACATGAATGCCCGTATGTGCCGTGACTACATAAACTTTAAGTTCGAGACTGACTTTAACTTTAAGATCTTGACCTTTATTCTAAAGTTGAAGTAACAGAGTAGAGTTAAGTTCTTTAAGAAACAGTCATTCTTTTACAACTGTTGCACTTTAACTTGAACTTTAGAAAGATTCGTTCTAAAGTTCAAGTTAAAGTGCAACAGTTGTAAAAGAATGACTGTTTCTTAAAGACCTTAACTCAACTCTGTTACTTCAACTTTAGAATAAAGGTCAAGATCTTAAAGTTAAAGTCAGTCTTGAACTTAAAGTTTATGTAGTCACGGCATATACGGAAATTCATGCCTTTTAAAAAGTGCAAGAAGTATTTCTTTGCAAACTCAGTATTAAACGTGTGGCACTCGCTACCTAATGACGTTGAAATGGCCCCATCCATTCAGTGCTTTAAGACAAGGCAATTGCAAATTAGCTA
>JAHWFP010182905.1:0-31246 GCA_023313725.1 Lithobius niger
CGCTTGTTAAGGGAACTCTGTATTGTTGTCGTTTCTCCATTGTTGGCTATCTCGTGCATGCTTTGGACTCTTTTTAGGACTCTAAAGCTGTGCTTGTGTTTTTGGCGAGTATACTCGTCCTCAGCACTTAACTTAACTTAAGAGTTAAGTTGTGTTTGGAAAAATTCTTTGTTAAGTACTGTTTGGAAAAATTCTTTGTTAACCCTTTGACTACTGAATCAATTTTCAATCTCCGTAAAAGTAGGGGTAACCTGGACAGGACTCGAACTAGCAACTACAGGCACACGCCTCTACCAACTCGGCCACGGCCGTCTCTAGAGTCGGCTTTTTAAGGGAACCTACTATTGCTGTTGTTTCTCCATTGTTGGCCATCTCGTGCATGCTTTGGACTCTCATTTTAGGATTCTAAAGCTGTGCTTGTGTTTTTGGCGAGTATACTCATCCTCAGCACTTTAAGGGTTGAGTTGTGCTTGGAAAAATACTTTGTTAACCCTTTGACTGCTGAATTAATTTTCTATCTCCACAAAAGTAGGGGTAACCTGGACGGGACTCGAACTAGCAACTTGAAGGAGCTCTTTAACTTCAGGCACATGCCTCTACCAACTCGGCCACGGCCGTCCCTAGAATGGGCTTGTTAAGGGAACCAGTATTATTGTCATTTCTCCTTTGTTGGCCGTCGTGCATGCTTTGGACTATGTTTTTAGAACTGAAAGCCTTGTGATTTTGGCGAGTATACTCGTCCTCAGCACTTTAAGGGTTAAAGCTGCCCCTCCCATTCCATCAGATTCAGTGAGTGACGATGAACAACAGCACGGGGCTGTTAGAGGGTGGCCGAGTCGGGGAGGTCATGCCTCGTGGTCAGATGAGTTCCATTGACGATATTTTAAAAAGTGTCTGTTAATATGCAAATTCTCCAGGAGGATACGACGGAGCAAAGAGGCTTTTCAAGGTAGCCAAGGCCAAATGCCCTCGATTTACTATTGCAGCAGTGAAACGCTGGTTAATGACTCAACCAACGTACAGTCTTTTCAAACCTGTAGTAAGAGTATTTGAAAAAAACAAAGTGAGGGTTGGTGAAACTAGTGACGTGTGGTCTTAGGATTTAATTGATGTAACTAACCTAGCACAATTTAACGACAATTTAAATTTTTTACTCACTGTTATTGACGCATTTTCCAAATTTGCGTAGGTTATAACTACAAAAAATAAAAGTGCACTTTCTATAGCTACTGCTTTAGGTGAGATTTTACACGACCCCTACCCCCTCCCCATCCTCCTACATTTCTGGACAGACTTTGGTAAAGAGTACCAAAATTGTACTGTTCCGTGGCTGTTACGACGGTTCAATGTTAAACAGTACATCACACAAAATGAAGACATAAAGGCGTGTGTGCCTGCACCTTACGTGACCATATATTTTGTTACCTCCACAAGAACAATACTCAGAGATACATTGACGTACTACCTGAACTTGTAAGGTCTTACAATAGATCGTAACACAGAAGCATTAAACTGGTGCCAGTTGACGTAAATGAATCTAATAATGGGAAGGTGTTTGTAAATCTGTACGGTAGTGAAGTTAAAATAAATGATTCAGTAAGAATGGCAAAAAGACACATGTTCTTACTCGATGTATAAACCTAATTGGACGGAAGAAATAGTTTATGTTAGTGGAAAAAATGTTAAACATCCAATAAATACTTATAAAGTCAAGGACTATGTCGGAGTTCCGATAATTGGCACATTTTATAAGCAAGAGCTCCAAAAAGTTGGCTTTCCTAAAACTTATAAAATTGAAGAAGTACTTAAGACTTGCAGGAGAAAGGGACATAATGAATTCGTCCTTAAATGGCTAGGTTATTCTAAGTCAATGAACAGTTGGGTTACTGACATCGAGTGATGCGCTAGATGGCGGACAAAATATACATAACGCTTCCCTCTAATTTAAGTACGAACTTTTTTCCACAAAATACGCTTCAAAAGTATACTACACGTTTGGCTGTTCCTTTGAATTTAAGTCACAATTACGAGGTTGCTTTGGCTGAAATAACATTCCCTAACATCATTAGTTAAGATTCAGGAATAATTTTAAAATCTGTTAACGAAGAGGCCATGTTACTTCATTTTACATTTACTGAAGGGAGAGTTCATGATCTGCCGGACGGACACGTTAACATTGAAGAAAAGAACTATATTTTACCTTGTACTGTTAGTACAGTAAAAAAAAGGTTTGAAAAATTGTAACGGTGGATGCTACGATGGCTGAGGTGCTTGTAATGCCCCCGACATCATTGGTTGACACGGAGTTTCAGTATAAGCTTTTGCGGTGGTTATAACGATTTTAACGATATAAGCACAGTTTTGGGCTACTGTCCCAGCATGGGAATGAAGCGTCGGTGTCCTAATTAAAGGGGCGTAACATTAACTCTACTGGTAATCACTGCCACCAACGGTGGAAATTATTTAATTGTTTAACGGATCATAAAAGCTAAAGATAGGGCGACTTATTTATTTTACACTCAAACAATTAATCACTTAGAGAAAGAACTGAAGTTTAAAACTCCTGGTTTTAATAAATGCAGTTAACAAATGGCAAAATACAATTACAATTTATTTTCCCTAGAACAGCTTTTGACAAAGTGGGAAAAGCAACAAGTTTGAATTTACATTTGGAAATTCACATATTCAGACAAAAACGACAACCGTGTTTCTGAATAAAGAATCAAATTTTCGATTAGAAAAAGTAAATACTGAGTTCTCAACTAGCGATACCCGTAAAATTGAAGAGCCTCGACTAGTTACAATTTATCTGACAGTTTGTTTCAACACGCATGAAGATCAACCGTCCCACAGTTTTAGTTTTAAGTGCTTTAGACAAAAGATCAAACCTCCCAGAGTTTTGTTTCTAAAAACTCCTAAAGTTATAAAATCCTCGGCTTGATTATAAAGTAGTCATTGAAGTTATGTTTCTAATGAATCTTACACGAAGATCACACCAACAGTTGTTTAAATTAAAGTTAGATTTAACATAAATAAGAAAAAGTTTTGAGTTTTAGTAAAAGAACCACTCTGACGTTATGGAAGACAGGGACCAGAAATGCCAATGCTTTGCCAACTATAATTTTCTCTGGCTAGAAGTTAAGTTAAGATTTTAAACTATGAATTTAGAATTCGAGGGTCCTAAATTAAACTTTCAAAAGTTAAACTATAAACATACGAACCACTACCATTTTCCCCGGTATGGCATCCTCGGTCGTGACATCTCCACTCCCGACTGATGTGACCCTTCTAGCTTTGAGATATGTGAGCTGTGCTGACTGAGCTGTAGAGGGAGGGCAACTGGGGCTTTTTATGCTGGAGCGTGGGTTTTTGGTGACCAAAGCGTGGACGCCGAGGAGAGCTGCGGGGTCTGATTGGTAGACGGCCAGGAAAACAATGGGAAGTCGGTTTGGCAAAGGGTTTTCGTGCAGAGCCGTTTGAAGGAGTAGAAACATGTAAAGATAGGCCAAAATTGAGTTTTTAACTCATGAATTTTGGGAAAGGCCTTTACATTAAAATATTGACTATGGATTGAATATTTACATGAGAACTTTGTGAAATGGCTCTTGTTAAAGCTTAGTAGTTTGGTTTGGGTAATGAATAAATCACTACTATTAGATTTAACAAGCTTTAACGGTAAACTGCTGTGTCACACACCACAACGAGGGGGGGGGGGGGAA
Source organism: Lithobius niger (assembly GCA_023313725.1). NCBI lineage: Eukaryota > Metazoa > Arthropoda > Chilopoda > Lithobiomorpha > Lithobiidae > Lithobius > Lithobius niger. The sequence goes on from JAHWFP010182905.1 coordinate 3,720, forward strand.
CGGAGTTTTGATGCACAGACTGACTTTGGATTGCCTTTGGGAACAGATCTTTGCAAGATATATTGTTTTAATTGAAGGAAAAGCTAGTTATTGCATTCGGATGGTCACTGTCGGAGTTTGATGAAGAATTAGAGCATAAATATTTACACAAAAATTCGTGTCCGTGATAATGCCGATGTCGAATTGTTTCGGACTAATGGTAGCATTTCTGGGGGTAAAAGAATAAATAAAAAGATTACATAGACTGGCTTAGATAAATGCTATGATGCGTTAATTAAGTTGTATGGTTAACTGTTAAGTTAAAAGACAGTTTTTGATCTTAGTGGAAATTTTTTATACTTGGTGATCAGTCAAGTATACATAAAAATATCGTCTAAGTGTCTGTCTCCACATTTATGTGAGGTTAAGTACCAATTAAGGAAGCCCCTCCTATTTCACAACTAAGCTAGTGTTGTGGGTTTTTTGCCCGAAAAAATATTGAAAACAAATTACATATGTACAACGAGTTTCAATAATGGCGGACGGAAATGTTGAGCGCTGCGGTTAATTTGGAGTGATTTTCATATGGCTGTAGTTATTTTTCTAGAATGAATTTCCGGACTCGGCTTTCCCCAGTCTGTAGCTGGAGTGTGTGGATATTAAATGGTTCCAAGTTTGGCCGTTTTAGTCCATTATTGAGAAAATGGCTGAGGGGAGAAGACCGAGGTCTTTTTGCGTTTTGCGCTCGAGAAAAAAAAAATGTTCGCCGTGAAAAAGAAGGTTTTTTTCGGCGGCCTGTCATTACAAAATGCATTAATTTGGCCAGGGTTGAAACTTGCTGGATAAGTTCATCTTGGCACCAGATTACAGAATCAAAAGAGCCACTAGTGATTCTGGGGGTGGAACAATGTTTTTCAGATGATTGTTTTTAAGGGTGTAAATCGAGAAAAATTTTGGTTAAGATTCAAAATTGCTCAAATGATTTGTGTGAGGCATTGTTACATGTCATCAATCAAACACCGTGTAATATTCTATACTACCGAGTCAATGAAATGAAGCACAAGTGGTACAAGATCTACTTTTACCCTTAAAACTTGAATATTACACATTAAAATGAAAGTGGTACCCTACCTACTAAATACAAAATTCAGTCATATAGACTGAAAGAAAAACCTCACAATATAATTTAGATGAAAGATGAAGTCGTGTATTTTCTAACAAGAGTAATAAAAAAATTATTTTTATTAGGAGCTAAGCTAAGTCAGTTTATCTACATTGCAGTGCTGTGCTTTTTGCGTCGTTTTACGACAGCGTCCATCTTTAAATTGCTGCAGTATCCATTCTAATGCTGATATATGGATGCGATTAGGCTAAGATGAAAAGAGAAGATGTGTATTTCCATCAAGAGAATTATAATGATTTATACTAATTATAAAGTAATGTATGGCTGTTTATGTACATTCAGTTGTAATTTTTGTGTCGTTTTACCTCAAGTTCCACCTTTATACTGCTACAGTTTCTGTTCTAATTCTGATAAACGGATGTGATTAGACTTAGATGAAAGATGAAGATGTGTATTTTTCAACAGAGGTAATTAAAACGAGTTATTTTAAGATAACTATAAAGATGAAACTTGTTCTAAAACGATGCAATAATCACAGCTGTACAACGTAGATGACCTGCTTTAGCTAACTCCTAATTAAAATAAATCGTTTTAATCACCCTTGCTTGTAAGCCTAATCACACTCATTTATTTTAATTAGAACAGATGGAATTTGTCGTAAAACAACACAAAAATCACAGTGCTACCACGTAGATAAACTGCCGTAGCTTAGCTCCTAATTAAAATCAGTCGTTTAAATTACCATTGTTGGAAAATATACATCTTCATCTTTCATCTAAGTCTAATCACATTTATTTATCTTAGTTAGAAAGAATATTGCAGCAGTTTAAAGATAAAACTTATCGCAGAAAGCACAGCACTACAATGTAGAAAAACTGTTGTAGCTTATTAGAAAATTAAAATAAATTAATGTAAATACCCTTGTTAGAAAATATACATCTTCATCTTTCATCTAAGCCTATTACATCTATCTATCTAAATTAGTACGGCTACTGCAGCAGTTTAAAGATGGAACTTGAGGTAAACTGACACAAAAACAAAAGTGCTACAACCTAGATAAACTGCCATTGCTAAGCTCCTGAATTATATAAATCATTATAATTACCGTTGTTGGAAAAAATACAACTTCACATTTCATATAATCCTAACCACATCCATTTAGCATAATTAGTACAGTTATTACAGTAGCTTAAAGATGGCATTTGTCGTAAAATAAACTAAAATCACAGCACTACAGAGTAAAAAAACTGCCGTAGCTTAGCTTCTAATTAATGTAAACCGTTTTCATTACCCTTGTTGGAAAACATTTATTTGTATTTAGTAGGTAAGGTATCACTTCCCCTATTTTAACGTGAAATATTCAAGTTTTAAGGGTAAAAGTAGGTCTTATACCACTTGCGCTTCATTTCATCAACTTGGTAGTATAGGACATCACACTGTGCTTCAGTGCGAGATGTAACAATACCTCACACAAATTTTCTGAGCAATTTTGAATTTTAACAAAATTTTTCTCTATAAAAATGATACAATCCTCTGAAAAACATTGTTCCACCCCCAGAATCACTAGGGACTCTTTCGATTCTTTAATTTGGTGCCAAAATGAAGTTATCCTGCAAGTTTCAACCCTGGCTGAATTAATGCAATTTTCACCCCCATTTTGGGTCTATTTTTCCTGCACTATGTAGGAACTAAACGATACGATAGCATGAAGCATTTAATGGATACAATTAACTCTAATATAAGCGATTATAAAAAAAACATTATGTGATAATGATCCAATGAAAACTCATGCTGACCCACACATACTGTACGACGAAAGTACACGAATGTTTAGTATATGAAATTTTTGTTTCCGATCATGCGTACGTGAGGTAATATTTAGCCCCTAAATTAGTGGTTTGATTTGGTTTTGAAACATTTTTAGAGGGTCTTCCAGACATAGAAGATTGGACGAATGAAACAACAACTAAAACACCTGTTTAAGAAAAAACTAAATTTCCTATACAAAGCATATACGTGTATACTAACATCATTCAACCGCAATATGCAGGTGATTCTAGAGTTCAGTTACTAAGAATTGTACCAGCACGTAACAAGGTCGGTGAAATATGCAGCATTGAATTTCACAGATTACATTACTTCTTCCTACAATCTGATTCGTTTCAATTCATAGAAATACAACTGACGTACAACAGCGGGAGACCCATTGAATTTGGTCATGATGGTCGAGTCGTTCTTGTGTTGCATATAAGACGTCATAAGCAGCGTCATTAGACTCCTATAAGTAACTCTCTCCCCTTCCCTCACCTTCGTTTATTCACCATGGCTCGAGGCTGTCCTTACATGGAGTATTAACAATGCCATTGAAAAAATATTAGAAGAGTTAGACTATTTTCAAAAACATGGATCTGGATGGATCGTGAAATGCATCGATAAAAGTGACATACACGTCGGTAGATACGTGGGGTTGAGTGGTGGGTGTGGAACAAACCTATTGGACAAGTTTTTGACCTCTAAAAGAGCGGTTGTAAACATTAAGTGTACTAACAACAAATGTTTTGTATATTCAGTAATCACCGGTCTTCATCCAACTTCGAGTAGAACGCCTAATAGTGTGTCGTATTATAGTAAATATGAAGGAGAATTGGATCTGATTGGACTTACATATCCTGCTCCGGTTAATCAGATTACGAAATTTGAATCTCTCAATAATATTGCAATATTTTTATATGGATATGAAAATAAAAATTATTTTCCTATTTACCTCAGTAAAAGAATGAATTGTCCGGAAATTTAATTGTTACTAGTAAATGGCAAACACTATTGTTGGATTAAGAATTTCAACAGACTAGTGCACACTAACAATAGAAGATATGTTTGTCATTATTGTTTGTCTCATTTTCGTACTAGGGATAACTTAAACGTACACTTGGAGTTGTGCCGAACATTTAGTCCGCAACGAAAAAAAATGCCAGTTTTAAATACCTACATGCAGTTTACGAGATATGACCGCCAAATGCCTTGTCCTTAAGTCGTGTACGTAGATTTGAATGCATACTACCAAAATTTAGTACTTGTAAGCCGGACCCTTCGAGTTAGTTCACCCTTAAAACTAATTTACATACACCAAGCGGTTATTCATTAATGGTCATTGCTTACAACGGGACTGTTTATAAACTTGGAGTTTATAGAGGGGATGATTGTGTAGAGAATTTCTTTTCCCAGTTGGAAATGGTTTATGAGGAAACAAAAAATAAAAAAAACAATAGTTCCTTTGGTGCTGAATCCTATTTGGATCAATGAATTTTGCAAGGCTACTCATTGTCACATTTGTGAAAAGAAATTCAGATCTAACGATATTAAAGTTCAAGATCATTGTCACTTAAAAAGCTATGATGGCCACATAATCACCAGGGCTTTACCTTATTTTGGAGGAGAAAAAGTCTCAGTTATTCCGCAAAATACTGAAAAATGTATAGCTATACAAGTTGGCAATTTTCGATTTTTAGACAGTTTTCAGTTTTTGTCCGCTTCTCTCAGTATTTTAATCGATACTCAAACAGATTTTCCAATTATGAGAGAAATATTTCCAGTCATTCTTTGCTTACTAGGAAAGGTGTATATCCATAAACGTACTGCAATGCATTTGAACAGTTTAATGAGACTACTTTACCTCCGAAAGAAGCATTTCTTTTCAGATTTGACACAGACTCACATAAGTGATGATTAGTACACGTACGCGCAAAGAGTTTGGGATCAAACAAATTGTAAAATACTTGGAGATTACCACGATTTGTATGTTTTAGCAGACTCTGTACTTTTAGCAGATGTTTTTGAACAATTCAGAAAACTGTGTGTCCAACAATATCGGTTAGACCCAGCCCTTTTTTACACTCTCCCAGCCTTTTCTTGGGAGGCTTCACTGTGAATGAGTGGAGAACGTCTAGAATTGCTACAAAGTGTCGATATGTATAATTTTTTTACTTCAAGTTTACGCGGGGGTGTGTGCCTAATCTCCTAATGCTACGCTCAGGCCAACAACCTGCTAGTACCTGATTGTTACGACCCTTACAGTACCCTAAGACCCTCAACAAGAAAAAGTGGTCGACTGCACTGCAGTACAACCGCTTTCAATGCCACGTTTTCAATGTCAAGGTTAAAAGCTTAACTTCCTTGTGGACACCTCTCATGCTGCGGATGTTTTGTGCTGCCATCTCTCGAACGATATTCAAAATGTTTTGTTACTTTAGACTTACAATTCGTAGTGTTTTGTAGTAGTAGTAACGAACTGATAATTACGTCGTTTAAACAAGTTCTAGAAATGAGGTGGAAAGTTTGTATATTAGATGAGAGGAACGTCATTAAAGGGACAAATGTGTTGTAAATCTTTTTTTTTAAAGGAAGGCTAATTATTAGAATGTTTATGCATGATGATGTTGATAAAAATAAAAAGAAATACACATATAAACAGTATACTATTATAAAACTGAAAAGTGAAAAAGAGCCTTTTAATTTAAAGAGTTACTACAGTATTTTACTACCAGAAACCGAAAATAAATCTACTGGATGCCATTTTACGGTGTCCAACTATGGGCGCCGCCAAAATCAATTCCGAAAAAATAACCACACTTATGGATACCACACCCGAGGGGGGCATCTTACACAGTATGCTCAGGTTCAAACGACCTACTGTTATGCCCTCCAAACCAAATCACGTTCTGCATTAGCAATCTAATATCTGATATTCGAAGAAAAGTTCTGACCGCTAAAATCTCAGTTGTGGGTCTATTTCCCCGTCTACATAAAAAGCACGGAGAGGCTGGCCATGCTGTGATTCACACAAACTTTCTCCTAAAATCATTGCGCATCGATCGCTTATGCAACTTTGTTAGCATTGACTTCGAATACTGTGGTGATCCTATACTACTCTAATGCCCGAGACAGCATATTTCAAACTAGTAGGGCCAAGCATACCCTTGTAACTGAACTCTGTTCGCTCCTAACTTTTTCGGAAAATGCATATCAATAACAGGGAATACTCCCAGTGTATCAACCCCAGCCCACACTCCTATTACTAAAAATCTTTTTATCTCTTGATAAATGGTAGGAGAGTCCTGAAAAACTGGGTGCCTTTAGGCAGGGCCGTAGGAAGTGGTGCGACTACTGCGACCATGGCCACACCACTTTCCGCGCCTTTTCATGCAACAAACACAAATGAAGTCAAGAGCAGCAGTGCAGCGCTTTCTGGAAAACTACACGTGCAGTCATCCTTGTTTCTTCGCAACAACAACGCAAAAACGCTTGAACCATCTAATGCTACTACACGTGCACCACAAAAAATGTGACACTTTGTGTTTGTGGAAGTGCATGAATAATTTTGCCAGTGCCAATGAGTCACGAATGATAAAATTTGGACAAAGCAGCATCCAAGATTTATGCTGCCCAGATGCATGAACTGAGCAGGCCTATTGCGAAAGGTAAAAACAAAAATGGTTAATATTTTACTTGGTTTATATTTAACTTCTTTACATTGGTTAATAAAAAAGTGCCCTCCAGAATCAATGCAACAGTGTAATACCCAGAAATGAAAAGTGTCCACCACCTAGGGGAGTTCACAAGCGCCCTCTTACAAACCTAAATTATTATGCGTTTGGCCTAATTATATTAATTTACCAAAAAAAAAAAAAAATAATATTTGAACTGCAATTGATAAATTTAATTTGCAAAGATGCTTTAAATACAAAAAAATATTACCATGTAAAAAAAAGCTAAAAAAAAGCTTAAATATGCATAAAAATATGTTACAAACGGGCTCTCCGGAGGCCAAAAATAGGCACTAAAATAGCTTAAAATGCTTCAGCTTCCGGGGCCCCGGACCCCGTTGGTGGAGCTCACAGCACTCCCCCTAACCCCCTAGGAGTACATCAAAGGCCTCACCACTCTTGATCGCGTTCCTACGGCCCTGTTAGGTCTATACTTGCTGAGGAAACTTTTGACCTCGCGTTTGTCACTGATTCATGGCTGGGCGAGGAGGATCTTGATTCGATGATCATTGTTGGTCTTCCATACATGCTGATACGGCTTGACAGACAGTTCAGGGCAGGTGGGATCTTACTCGCTTTTCGGAAACCACTCCAGATTTTATGTTGTGATAATGCGGAGGCCATGTGCCTTTTCCTACCTGACCAAAAGCTTATTTTTTCATTTTCTATTTACCTGATAGTTATTCCTATAATCAAATTGAAATACTCTCTTCCTTCATTCTTAAACACTTCAACAATGACACCCCAAATATATTACTTGGAGACTTTAATTTGTCATCTGTTGACTGGACAACCGGGTAGCATTAAAGCACCCGCATCAGGTATTCTTGTCGAAAATTGCTCCTTTGGCCTTTGAACAACTCGTAGACTTTCCGACCAGAGGAAAAATATCCTTGACTTAATTTTTACCACAGAAGAATGACTGTTTTTTTTTATGTTTCGCCCCACGACAACTTGGGAAACAGTGACCATAGAACGGCTGCATTTAAGCTAAACTGCTGCCTGGTGGGTACAGAGAACTCTCGCCCATCAAAACGGAAAATAGACTTTAAAATATTACGCCTTAGTCTTAGCAACATCGATTGGTCCGAGCTTCTCATACCATAGGTAACGATATTAATACAGCTTGGATCTGTTTCTCGAACCTTATTACCCCAAAACTGAACAGTGCCGCAGAAAGCCAAAACCTAGAAGGTCCGGTAAGAATTCACTACAACATCAATTAGGAAGCTAGGTAAAAAAAAAAAATAAACGTAAACTATGGAGAGATATTAAACGTAACCCGGGAAGCTTCAGTTTAAACAATTACAACCTATGCCGTTCACAATACTTGGCCTGCATTACAACCTGGCACCACAACTGCGCATCTAAAGTGGTGCAGGATGAGAACATCTCGGTACTTTTCGTTTCTACAAAAAAAAAAACCAAAGCTGTGAAAAGCATACCACCACTCTTATATAATGGCAAATATGCAACTATAAACATAGCCAAGGCGAACGTATTTAGTACTATGTTTGTATCTAATGGAGTCATTGATGATAACCTAGTATTACCACCAAATGATACTGAGCGCCATTTTCCAGTGTCGTCCAAACCATCTCTTAGTTCTATTGTTTTTACCCGACTATTCACACTTAAAGCATTGTCAACACTCAAACCCAGTCATGCAATCGGTTCAGATGGCAGTTCATCATTTTTTAATTCGACGTGTCACACGTCGAATTAATGTGGTTGTGCCCAAAAAAGGGCTCAAAGAAATTCGGTTCAGTGACATCTCAAAAACCAGACACATTTGTTCAGTTCTGATCCGACGAAATTCAAGTACTTGGGTGGGCGAGTTGTAGTATAAAATATCAAAACACTAGGGATTTCACAGATTTTGTAATTAGAGAAAACAAAGTGCCAACCTCTACCGAGGTCTTTCAACATGAAACCGTCGCCCATAGTTCAAACAGTGCTGTGACGTCAGCGCTACACGTGTGCTCTTCGCAAATTTAAGAGTAAAATGGCAGTGGCAGTGTTGAAAAACTTCGGGGAATGTGGGTCGAAGGTCGAGAAGAGGCTAGACTTGAGTAACACTCGATAAACGTCGGGATCATTCGGTTTTAGACGTCATCGCTCAGACTATTTATATTAATTAAATAAAATTTTAACATAATATTACTTTGCATTACAGAAAAGTTTAATTATTTAGTTCACTTGACCTTCTGCAGCTGTTTCCCAAAGGGAGGGGTCATTAGAACTTGTACCCATCAAAATTTACCCTGAAGATGGAAAGCCAATCTTTTCCCATTAGTGTGGGCTTGTACAATTTGGAAACAAGAGCCTCCAAATATTCTGTTTGATCCTTTACAGTAACCTTCAGCTTAACTGTGTAAATGGTGTTTTCCACTCCATCTGTGTATGAGTGTATCGAAAACGGACTGAGTTTGAATGGAAAATCCGCAAAATATTTCGTATGCCACTCACTAGGAATTATTGTAGCGTCTACCCAGGAAACGAGTTCCATTAGAAGATCGACGCCATTGAGGCAGACTGGCATATTCCATTTAGATATTTTCATGGAATTAACAATAATAACTAATTTATTTGTGTGAAGAAGGATTGAAATCTGGTCCGTAGCCTGACTTATACCAAAAGTGTTATTTTTCAAGACAAGATAATCGTTATCTGACTCGCTGTCAGCTTCAGAACCAGACTCTGAATTTTTGGTCACAACATCCTGGTCCTCCTCTTCAGATTCACTTTCGGGTTCCCGTTCTACTTTGTGAATTCTCTTTTTATAACTATACTTTTGTTTGCTTTTTGGCCTAGCCTTAAAATTCGTGCTTGTACTAGGCTTACTTTTGTTCAAACGGTTTTGTAGTCCTGCTTGAATGACTACTGCCTTTTCTACTCACGATTTTAAGTGACCAACGGTGTGGCAACAGCCACAAGTATAGTCGCGATATTTGCAACGGGGTTTGACATGGCCATTTTTTCCGCAACAATAGCAAATAAAATCTTTAGAAGATTTAGGCCTATTTTGACTTTTGCTAGATTTCTTAGCTATGAAATTAACCGATCTAGAGTGACTTCTCAAAACGCTTTGGTCTGTTTCTGCAGATTCTAAGGATAAAGCTAAGGATGTTGTAGCCTTCAAATCCAGAGTCTGCATCAACAATTCACGTTGTATGACTTCTGAATGGAATCCACCAATTAGGCGGTCTCTAAACATTTCACTATTGATGTCAGTGATTTTATTAAAATCACAATACTTAGTCATTAATTTTAATGCAGCTAAATATTCGTCTATACTTTCATCTGGCTTTTGGGATCTACGAAAAAATTTTACTCTTTCAGATACCACAGATGGCACTGGTTCGAGGTCTTCTAAAACCTTTTTAACTAGTTCGTCAAAATCTAAAGAATCCGGAAGGTCAAGTGAAATGATGTTTAAAATGCGATCAAACATTTTCTGGCCTACAGAAGCCATCAAGAAATTAACTTGCTTAACTGGAGCTATTTCTTTTGCTTTAAAATAATGGCTTATCCGGTTGGAATATTTTTCCCATGTGTCGGTTTCACATTCGAACTCGCTAAATAAACCAGCGTTTTTAGAAGACACCATATTGCCTTCTTCTTCACTATTGAACCAGTATTTAATTTATTTAAATTTGGGTCATCATCAGCGCTAGCGCTCACTACTGAATTATTTTCAATTTCAGTCACACTGCTTTCATTTACAGTAACTACAGGTGTTTTGCTAATGGCCTTGTCTTTGGCATATGCCTTACAAGTTAAATTTAATAAAATTTAACTAAGTCCTAAATAATTTGCAAGATTAATCAAGGAGCACTCAAGACTACCGGTCAACTATTTAATTGAAATAAACCCAGTTTGACTGTAGCCTACCTAGTAGTATAAATTAACCGCTTATAAATTAATTTAAAGGGACTAGACTTTTTTTAATGTTTAACGCTCAACCTTAATGAAACGTTTACAAAACACCACTTCTGGCCTAAGCCTCAACACAGACCAGATTTCACTAGTTTAAACATAAACCCTACGGTGATAAATTTTAACACCGGCACAAAACCAGCCTGAATATAGGACAGGCACTATCGAATCTACTAGAGTTAATTTAGCAGCGCATTTTCATGTCATCCGGTTCATAGTATTGCCGGTGGGACACGCTAGTGTGTTGCACTAGGACACTACCATTGTAAAATTAACCTTAATAAATTCAATTCCCATTTCAGTTAAGGTACTAAATTTAACTATTATCATTTCGTACCACACAGCTCTACTACGACAAAATTACACTACACATTTTGAAAAAGACTATGATAGGTTTTCAGAGCACTAATTTTCATTGCCAAAATGAAAAAATTTGCTACTTGCCACAAATTTGAAGCACAGATGTGGCTGAAGACCTATCAAGTTGGCTTTTTAAATTTAAGATATACCATAGTACTGGCTAGTCGCCAACTGTGGTGTATCTACAAGAAATTTTGATTCATTTTACGACCTGCAAGAGAAAGTTAATGTTAAGAAAAATGTTAAACGAATTAAAACTAGTTCTACACCAGTTGACATTTCTGAAATTGTAAAGGGTTTCCCAGAGTTATTTATTGAGGGTATGGGTAAGTTCAAAAACTTTAAAGCGAAAATACATCTAAAACCTGACGCTAAACCCGTGTGTTGCCGTGTCAGACCTGTTCCATTTGCATTAAAAGATAAGGCCATGCAAAGTTAATTGTTTGGTTTACAGGCGCGTGCGGGTGCTTTAAATTATAGCGGGTCAAAACTTTTTATTTGAAACTTGGTTCACCCGCTAAAAATCACATTTTCGCCAAATATTGACCGTTTTTGACATTCCAGTACACCATTTTAACCGCCTCGAAACGAGCTTTCCAATGGTGCCAATTTCAAACCTCTAGCTCATACCACTAAGAAGTTATTTGACAAAAACTAAAAAACTTTGAATATTAGATGACATAAATAACATATTTAACAACATAATATTTTTTTTAGGCTGACTTCATATTCTTTCAGCTTTGAGCTAGGTACATGTCAAAGATGTGGTTAGTTAAATAAAATAAAAAATAAAATAAAATGCCTGGTTGCCTGGTGCTTCAATTTGCAACCTCGCCCGTAAACCAAACAATTTTTTTTGCGTGGCCTAAGGTTAACCAAGAAATTTGCAGATTGTTTGGGCTTGGAATTCTAGAGCCTGTGGAGACCTCTCAGTGGTGTACTCCTATAGTCATAGTTCATAAACCGGATGGTCAAATCCGGGTGATAGGTGATTACAAAACTACCGTGAATCCTCAGTTAGAAGTTGACCACTATCCGGTTCCCATGGCCGCAGAATTATTTAGCGAATTAGCAGGCAGTGACACTTTTTCCCTTATCGATCTTAAGGATGCCTTTCTACAGATTGAGCTCGATAAAGAGTCCCAAGAAGCATTAACAATAAACACACCCCTGGGTTTATTTCGATGGTTGCGTGTACCTCTGGGCCTAGCATCCAGTCCTGGAATTTTCCATAGGGTCATGACACAAATCACTAGTAAAATCCCCAAATGTCTCCCATTCTATGATGACATCCTAGTGAGTGGGAAGGGGGCTGGGCATGACGATTCTTTAAACAAACTGTTAAATGCTTTACAAGATACAGGAGCCAAACTTAAGATCGAGAAGTGCAAACTGTCGCGGCCTGAATTAAAGTATTTAGGCCACGTGATCAATGCTGAAGAACTGCATACACTCCCTGAGGTTACTGAAGCAGTCACGAACGCTCCTAACCCAACTTGTATTCAAGAGCTACAGAGCTTTTTGGGTTTTGTTAACCATTACTCCAAGTACTTACCAACCTTGCTCTTATTTTGTCACCAGTTACTCGTTTGTTGAGTACAAGCATTAAATGGGTATGGGGGCAGAATGCGACCAAGCTGTGAGTAAAGTGAAAGAATTCTTTATTAAATCCAAAGTTTTAGTTCATTATGATCCTAAATTAAAACTGAAGCACGTTTGTGATGGCTCACCTTATGGGGGTCGGGGCTTGCCTGATGCATGTCATGAAAATAAATACAGATGTAAACCTATTTACATTGCCTTTTGGACTTATATGACAGACTGCCTGAGCGGGGAAATCGAACCCACGACCTTTGGAACCAAAGGTCGAGATGTTACCGCTGAGCCAGACTGACACGGCCAAAAGGAAACGTCCATAGGCAGCATTTAACACGTGCATATTTAACACGTGTCATGAAAAACGGCGAATCGTGTCCAATAGCTTTCGCTTCCCGAAAACTAACCCAAACCGAGCAGGGCTATAGCCATTTTGATAGGGAAGCTCTCAGTGTGGCTTGGGGAGTGAAATGGTTTCATAAGTACGTTTATGGTCAGCGATTCATATTGCAGATTGATCAGAAGGCTTTAATATGGATTTTTGACCCTAAAAAGGGAATTCCACAAATGGCTGCAGCTAGGGTTCAAAGATGGGCAGTTATGCTTAATGCATACGATTATGAGTTCGAACATATCCCAGGCAAACAAAACCTAACTGCCGACGCGTTATCGAGACTTCCCCTACCAAATACTGAGGAGTTTGAAGAAGCCGATGCCCAGTATAACGTTCTTGCTGTAGAAACTGTTTCTAACTTACCAGTTTTAAGTGAGACACTAGTTCTCGAAAGCATACGCGATAAAATGTTGTCTAGAGTTTATCATTACGTGAATCATGGCTGGCCAGAGAAGTGTGAAAACCCTGACCTGTTACCGTACTATACACGTCGCACTGAAATCTCTGTTGAAAACGAAACTCTATTTTGGGGCCATAGGATCTTGGAGCCGATAGCTTTGAGAACACAACTTTTGAAGGATCATCACAGCACACACCTCGGAATACTGAAACTGAAAGGTTTAGCTAGGCAAAAGGTGTGGTGGCCTAAGATCGATGCTGATATTGAGCATAAAGTTAAGTCTTGCCAAAATTGTCAAGAGTTCAAAGAAACTCAAGCAGCTGGGCCTAAACATACTTGGGAATATCCACTGAAGCTTAATGCCAGGTTCCACGCCAATTTCCTGGGCCCGATGGATAATTACATGTTTTTTATCCTTGTAGATGCACATTCTAAAATTCTATTCGTGCACAAAATGAAGTCCACAATGTCTGCCAGAGTGACAGATGGTTTGAATAACCACATTACCGAATACGACTTAATGGACAGCTTAGTAACCGATAATGCTGCACAATTTATGTCTAGCAAATTTCAAAATTGGCTAAAAACTAATGGTATCCGGCACATGACTGGACCGAGTTTTGCTCCGTGGACCAATGGCCTTGCAGAAATTTATGTCCGAAACTTTAAAAGAGTTTACAAAGCTGCGCGGCGCCAGGGATCCACAATTCAGGAGAGCATAAATTCCTATTTGTTCTCAGCATCACCGCTACCACGCAAGCTACACCCGGAAAGTTGTATTTTAATCGAAAATTGAAGTCTCGACTGGATTTATTGTTTCCCAATCATGCCACTGTTGTTCGCCGAAAACAATTAAAACAAATTAAAAACATGCAACACCGTGAGTTGAAATCATATCAAATAGGCGACAATATATGGTACCGTGACTTTAGCGTAACTAACAATAGGTTATGGTCTATGGGAGTAGTTCATAAAATATGTGAACACCATTCCTATATTGTAGTTGACACTAGCGGTAATGAATATCGTAAACACCACGAACAATTAAGACCACGTACCGTTGATAATAGTAGTGCTGAGCAGTCACCGAAAGCGATAATTCCGAAGTCTGAAACTGACAATTTCCGCATGCATAATAATGAGCCACAACACGCTAAATCCAAACTTTACTCTAAATCGAAGCATTGCATGTCATTTGGCGGTGAACGTCGTGAGAAGCCAGTTCCCGATGACGTATTTCCTTTTAGAAAATCCGTAGTCCAATCCCAGCAAAGTCTACCTGTTGCCAAGGGCCATCAAACACCAATCAAAAGCCTAGGCGGATTGCCTGATAATTTGCGATGGAAGTCACCAGGTGGCAACACCTTACGAGCGGAATCACCCCTCGTAGCGTCAGTAGAAAATCCCGACAACGTAACAAAATTGCCTTTGGCTAGCATCTCAGCGCCCCTTCCGAGGATATTAGCAAGCCAGAAAGTTCGCAACCTCCGTTACTTGTAACGTCGCAATCTGCTGAACAAGCGTTGCATACACCAAAGCGTGCGAAAAATAAACAAACTAACAAACGTAAAATTGTGCCAACGCCTACTCACAGTGATGAGACAGCACATTTGAGAAGCCTAAGGAAAAGCCAAGATCTGAAAGATTGAGAAAAGCTCCAGACAAGCTTAATCTGTAGTCTTTTAAAATAAAAATTAACAAGTGTGGCTACTACTTCTACGTTCTTCGTTTATCATCGCTTAAGTGTAAATTCAACGAGAGTTTTTTTTAAATCGTGCTGTTATCGCTAACATGTATCAGTCCTTAGTTGCACGTGCGGAGAATTGACTCCGTAAATTTTAAAACGTCCTCCTTTAAAATTAGGAAAAAATGTATTGTTTATTGTTGTCCTCGAGAAAAATTGATTTCCTGGTTTTATCGCTATGTTTCTTTTTTGTCTTTTCATGTCCAGATTCTTCCACATCGGAGCCATTCTGAGTGGAGCAATCAGCAATCAGTCCGGTGGTTTTCTAAGAAAATATCTACATTTGTCTCCAGCTAAAGCCATGGATACTAGATGTTCCCTTTGCAGCCTTTCAGCTGCAAAAATTTGGTTGCTGAAAATTGAAGAACAAAAAAATTAGCTACTTCATCAATAAAATGTTATATTTAAAATAAAAGAAAAGTCAATTGGTTCCGTGGAGAAAATTTCAAACTGGCAATATTTTCAGTCAGTTTTACAAATGTTTAATTTATCGTTTAATCATGTAAAAATCTTGAGTTTATAATTTTGTCACAGCTTTCAAAAAATGTTTAGGTTTTTCCCTTTGAATGTGCAAACTTGTGTATCTTCCTAAATCAGACAGTGAACTAAAAAAATATTTTTCAGCTAGGCATAGAATTTTGTTTTCTGTTTTTTTTTTCGTGGTGTCTATTGTGGTGTCTTTACTTGTGTCACCACAATGGCCGCTTTCAACTTAGGTTCCTTTTTGTTAACCCTCCAGATTGCCATAACTAACTCTACTACGTTAGCTGTGTATATTGTAATATCACCGTGCCATACTTCCTGTCACATGACATAGTCACTTTTATAAAAGAGCTTGCATACAGGAAGTAAACTGTCTCTTCAGTTGTAGCTTACACAACACTTGTCTTAGTCAGTTATTATGCCATAGTTATCCACTCGGTACAGGGTGTACGTGGCAAGTACAGTACAGCTGGCAACGAGTGCACCACGTATAAGAAGCCGATGGAAAAATCTGTAATGAACTGGATGTAATGGAAAAAGTTCTTATAATAAGAACAAGAAAACCTATATGTAAAGTGTAGTACTAACACAAATTACAAGTGATGTGTAGTTCTTGGTGGTTACATTGATTCAATTACGTTTTTGAGGAAATGTTTGCACTGATTGAGTGAGCGAAGCGAACGAATATTAGCATTTGTCATCGGAAACGGCACTTTTTTCTAAATTGGTAGTAGGCTAAATGTAGTAGGTAGTAGTAGTAGGTAGTAGGCTAAATATTTATTCACTAATGAAAATGAGCAATTTTTTACAATGGATTAAAGCTTATTGGCCTCAGCACAAAAGATCTAACAGGTATAGATACAGTATGATAACATTACAACTTTGGAATGACATTATTTGACCATTTTTAGTTTTGTTGACCATTTGTATTATGAACTGATGCAGTAAGAAAAACAGATACAATATTCGGATCGCTTCCTTGTATATCTGTTTGATAATTTTTTATGGGAGTGTCTGTCAGTACCATACGAGTGCAACAAGAAATCTTCTCGAGCGCAGCAAGACGCAGCGGAATGAGCGAGCGACTTCGCTAGTCACGTATTAATTTTCTATCCTCCTCTTCTGTAGCTAACAACACGTCGAATTACTGATGCAGTGTTAGTGTGTCCTTGTTTATAAACTAATTTACCTTGAAATCAGTGAGGCTCTACTATTCCTTTTCAACCTTTCCTTCCATCTGGGAAAAATCCCAGAATACAGGAGTACGGCGAATGAAGTTGCAAGATTTAAGACGGGAAACCATTTTGATCCCCCTGACTATCGTCCCATAGCCCTCACTGTTGTACCATGTAAAATCATGGAAGCGATCATTCGAACCCAGATGCTTTTGTTTTTCTCCAAACACTATTTACTGGACAATGAACAATTTGGCTTCTTGCCAGGTCGATCCTCTACCATGCAACTTCTTCTGTATCTGGACCAGCTGATGAGTGATCAAGACATCCGCATTCCATCAGATTTTATATATTATGATTTATGATTTCAAAAAAACCTTTGCGTTGGTCGTCCACTAAAAACTGCTTATGAAGTTACTTGCTCTCCAAATTTCAAGAGACTTACTTCACTGGCATTTATCTTGCACCGCACATAAAAGTTCGTGATAGAATCAATTCAATCGTAATGCCACAGTGTGGTAATTGGGGTGACTCAAGGATTCGTCCTGGGCTCCCTACTCTTCGTTGTATTTCTAAATGATCTCTCTTTTCCTGTTGAGACACTTATGTCGACACGTTTCAAATTCACTGATAATGTGAAAACAGGATCTACTATCACCTATTTTCTGGACAGCTATCATCTTCATACTGATATAAACTTCGTTTATCAATGGTCGCTTAAATGGCAGTTGCCCCTTTAGCAATCTAAATGATATGTTTTTCATGTGGGTGCCTCTAATCCCTCTTTGTCCTACGACCTAGGGGGACAGCAAGTCTGCACTTACAAGTTGTTGATCGTCCTCGCAACCTGGAGATCTGGTTCCCCAAGGACTTATCATTTTCTACTCACTGCATGAAGATTGCAGCTACGGCCTATGCAAACTTGCAATGATTAGGAAATGCTTTGGGGCCACTAGCGTTCATATACAGGTGTGGGCTTCTAAGGTCTTTGTAAGACCCCTTCTGGACTACGCGAGCTCGGTTTGGTCCCCCCACCTACTGGGTGATATTGATCGCCTTGAGGCAGTACAGCGCACCTTGACCAAACGCATGCCTGGTTTCGAGACACTTCAGGCCGGCTCTCGCCTTCATAAGGCTGGATTGGAACCAGTAGAGTTACATAGGGTCAGGGTGGACCTCATAATGACTTTTAAGATTTTGCATGGGTTACTACCTATCGATCTACCCATTTTTGAGCAGGCATCTTTTTCGTCCACCACAGGCCATTCTGGGAAGCTGCGTGTCGAGCTCACCCACCTGGACTGTCGGAAATCATTCTTTGCCGTGCGTGTGGTCCCAATTTGGACCTCAATCTCTGAGGAGACGGTCTCTGCCACATCAGTCTCATTCTTCAAGAGAAAGCTACTTAGCTGTGGCCTCGGCAAATTCCTTAAAACGACTTACTAACTCCTTTTAATCACTTTCCCATAATACAATTTCACTTTTTCTCTTTTCCTTTTAACGGTATTAGAGCCTGCCCTTCTATATCCCCACTCCCACTTTTTGCTGAGATTAAACCTTATCATACACGGCAATAGCCGTGTGTATATATGATTGAAGTCCTCTCTCCAGCAAAACTAAAACTATTAATTTCTCCATTTATATTCAATATATTTCGACCAAACTTGGCCAGATAGTAGATAGCAACTTTTCCAAACTTTACACCAACTTTTATGCAATTCCGTGCAAGAGTAAACGTAGGCAGCCACACGTAAATTTGAAAACTGTTCACTTGTTGTTGTTGTTCTGGTTCTTGTTCTTGTTCTTCTTGGCTGACACGATTTCAGAAAAAAACTACTGCACCTACCTAAAATCTGAAACATGATCTGAGCCAGAAATTTCCCTGGGCTTCAACCTTACTGGGACCACTTTTTCAATTGGTTGATCCATTCCGGAGTTACACGACCCTAAACGATCATTTTGATCGTTTTACATTGTTTTAGCCATTGTATTTAGGGAACAATGCCACTCGGCAAACTCCAGATCCATTCTTCGTGCATGCGACAATCGACTGCAGGCTTAAACCTTTATAGCGCGACACCATAGTCGCAAAAAAGGTACACGGATTATAAACAAAAACGTCAAGTGTGCCGTAAAAAAAGGGGTTATATGATTGAAGTTTCATTTTACTTGTTAAAATGTACAGTATTGGACAAAATGAAATTTAGACAGTTCAGAAGGGGTAACTACACGTCTACATCGATTAATCATGCCTGGTTATGGAAATCCTTAAATATTACGGAGTTGTTAAATTCAATAAACGAATAATAATAACCACAAAATAAATACAATACTGTGTCTGCTATTGCAACTGAAAAAATAAAATTTGTTGAAAACAGAATGAAGTCAGTCAGTCACGTAAACTGCAAATCTCTATTTATTGAATCTGGATAGGCCAAGAAAATGTGGTGGTTTGTTCACAGATTTAGGAAAAAAAGTATCATTATGCGCGACAAAACCTATCTGTAAAGTATTGAATTGACTTTAAAATGCTCCATTACTTCATTTAGTTATAAATATAAATAAAGCAACAGTTTTAAAATTGATTTTATTTTAAAGTCGATTTTAAAGTCAATTTTGCGGTTTTATTTTAAATGAATTCAAGAAACGTTGAATTTAGGAATAAATAAACCGTGTGGAAAGACAAGCCTAGGAAAAAGAAACCTGGAAAAAACAGCCAATGGGGAAAAAAAGGGAACAAAATAAAAAGAAAGATTTCTGCAGAACGAAAAAAAAAATAAAAAGGAATGGACAGTAAACTGCCAATGGAAAATATATGTCATGACATATTTTTTTTAAATGTCGGAGATAGCCGTAGGAAAAAAACCGAAGGAAAACAATCCAAGGAAAATTGTCGAAGGAAAACAGTTTCCTAGTGAAATTTTTTACCTAACCTAGGTTTGTTTAATATCTCTAATGCATAGTGCAGTGACAACCCGGACTACTGCACTGTGACTGATGTTGGCACTAATGACCTAGTTGTCGACGTGCCATTAAGTCTCAACCCCCCACAACCTAACCTATTAAAAAAAACACTAAACACAAACAGTAAATAATTTCCTTCGGCTGTCTCCGTGGACTTTTTTTCAGTCTTTACTTTAGTTTAATCCACATCGAGAGTTTCATTTTCTGCAGTGTGTTGCTGGCAGTTGTGATCAGTGGTGGTTTACAGTGTTTATTCTTCCCGCGCGTATCGGGGGCCCCCCGGGCCGGGGCCCGGGGGGGAGCGGGGAGCGCGGTGTGGCGGAGTAGTGTCCGAGGGACCATGCCGAGAAATGAAGCTCCTGAGTTTAATATTTTTATCAATCAAGAACGAAAGTTAGAGGTTCGAACCTCTAACTATAAGTTGAATGAAGTTGAATTGAAGATTTGTATTATTAAGAAACTATAAGATGATCTGGTTGAACGAATACCGACCATGTTGATGTTTTTGTGACCTTGTATTACGTGCCCCCTCTTCATTAAGAGGTTGCCTCAGTATATATCGTCGGATTAGGAATCAAATTAAAAGTTTGGAACTGAACGTTTCACGACAATCTGGTCACAAAACATGGGACAGTTCAACCTCGCACAAAAAGTTTCTAATATCAACTTGCGTGTTGAGATTTGACTTCAACCCCTGTTTTATTTTCATTTTTGGTTGGTTTTGAGAAGGGGATTGACCCCAGCGTCGTCCTCCCCCCCACCATCCTCTCAGTGATTCCGCCGCTGGTTCAGTCAATAATTAAAGAAAAAAAGAAAACCAAGCCCAATGTTTCCGAAATTTTCATTTGCAGATTGCATTTCGTCGGTGAATATTAGTTCCCAAAGTAAATCATTAACACTATTTTCTTACACCCACAAAGGACAAAAGTGCATTACGCCAATGTTTAAACCTCACCAAGCCTTGTCCTATCCAGACTAACTTACTAAAGCTCAGTCTGCAAGTCGGTGCTCATTTCGAACGCCCCTACACGCCCGCAAGGAGTGGACTCCTCGTCCTAGAATGTCTAACAGCTAAAACTGACTTAATGTCGTACTTATTCGTTGCAAGAGTTTATCATTATCCAACCTGCAACATGAAATATGAATATTCGTCATTTCTGAAACCAATACCTTAAAACAATCGAACTTTCGCAGCCATTCACGCCCTGGAGGAAGTAATCCATAAAGAAGCGTTCCAGAGAAGCTAACATTTTTTTGTCTAAATTTAATTGTCCAATAGTGTACACGGATAAAAATTGGTGATTTCTAATTGAAATATTCAAATGTACGATTCAGAAAATTGCATCTGTTTAAGTGCTGTTGTGCTTTATCAATCATATACGTTACGTAAAGCACAACAGCACTAAAACAGATACAATTTCCTGAATTGTACATTTGATTATTTCAATTAGGAATCACCAATTTTTATCCGTGTACATTTTAACAAGTAAAATGAAACTTCAATTATATAACCCCTTTTTTTACAGCACACTTGACGTTTTTGTTTATAATTAATATGATTGTTATTATTATTTCAGGCGAAATATGTGGGAATGGAAATAGAAACAAATTGGGACTTGACACACTTGATAATTATTATCATATTATCATAACACACTTGATAATTAAACTAAGACAAATGTTACCAGTGTTATATAAAGTAAAAAATATATTCAACAATAAAAATTTAAAAAATATTATTTGACGCGTGGGTAGAAAGTATTTTAAAGTGATATACCTCCCAGTGCCATTTTTCTCGATCCTCCACATCAAGTATGGCCCCCAAAGGTCTATTTCCTTACCGTTAGTCTTTCCCTTGCTAAAAATCCTTTTTAAAATGTGGCGTCTAGGAGATTTTCTGTTGAATATAATGGAACTTTATTTACTAACGACCCGTCACTAAATGATGCATTGCGCGCGTACAATAATCATGACGTTTCATCTCTGTGTACCATATACTAATTTTCTAATAATTACCATGAGAACTAAAATCTAATAGACTAATGCGGTAACAATTAAAATTAATTATTCCAATAGATCGCCGAAGCAAAATTATAAGACACTAGCCTAGAAAATTATAAATTGTGATTTTAAAATACGAGAATCATTCTGGTTTGTGACAACACAATCATTGACTTGATTCTGTCTCGTGTACTATTCACAAAGCCAACCGAGACAGCAGCTATGCGAGGAATGCAGCTACCACCCCAGCTGACCTTGGCACTGTAATTGCTCGGATGATGATCTGCGCGTAGCTGTAATTTAGCACGCGGCATGTTATAAGGCAGGCCGGGTGTCCCTTTAAGATATGGCATAGAAATTTATGGCTTTGCAGCTAAATGTATATTATTAAGACTACAAAGAGTTCAAAATAAATTAGTAAAAGTCTTATTTGGAAATGGAAATGAAACTACACACGAGATCTATTATAAAATTAAAATTCCAAAGATAGAAGACCTTCGAGATTAAGTAATCATTGTCAAAAATTATTATAGTACATTTATAAACAATCAACTGAGTCAAAAAGTGAACGACTGAAAAAAACAACAAATAAATTTAAAATACCGGACTGGAATAACTCCTATGGAACAAAAAATAGAAACTACTATATACCAGATATATTCAATAACATATACATGTTGAATAAAAATATTCTCAATTACCAAAGTATAACAAAGTTAAAAATAGCCCTAAAACAATCATTAGTAGAATTATATAAATCTAAATTAACTAGAAACTAATATTAAATAATTAAAACTAATCTACTGATAGTATTGTGTATGTAAATAAGGTGCCAAGAAAATTGTTGAAAAATACTAATTGAAATTAATTAAACATGAAAGAGATGTTTCTTTTTAATATCATAAATATGCCTTTATTGATGTATTTTTGTCGATAAATTATTTCAAATTTATATTTAGTGTATATATTTTGAATTATTTATTGTGTTAAATTGTAAGTGTTTTGTATTTTGCTGCTCACAAACGTTCCTTGAAACTTCAAGCTCATTCAAGCAATAAAAATATTATTATTATTATTATTATTATTATTATAGAAGAGCAGACGCAATTGACGTGAGTGACTTCAGCGATACATGGATTGACAAAGCACACAGAATCCCAAGCAAAAATAAAAATCGAACGCCGTCTATCTTAATTCAATTCAGAAATAGAGTGAACCGAGATCGTTGGTTAGAATGTAAAAAAAAAAAAACATTACAAACGACCAGGTTTCGGAAATGGTAACAATACACGTATTTTTATCAATGAGCACATCACACCAGCATATAAGACACTGCTATGGAACACCAAACAAGAACTCAAAGACTCGTTTAAATTCATCTGGTTTAAAGATGGAAAAATTAACATCAAAGAAAACGAAAAAAAAACGGCTAGTGACCCACTAACGCCGGGGATAACAGTTAAGAGGTAAGCCCTACCTCTGAGGGTAAGTTGAGGGGTAAATGAATTTGGTGATATCAGTTCGGAGGTAAGTTGGGAGGGAAGACGATTTACCCCTCAGGTCCGGGGCAAACATTACCTCGGAGGTTACTAACCCGAGAGGTAAATAGTCGGTGATAACAGTTAAGAGGTAGCCCATTTCGAAGGATGAACGGGTGTAAAGTTACCTCCAAGCTCCGGGGTAAATGAGCCGCAATTACCCCGGCCAAGACCGTGGGGTAACTTGAGAGGTAGGGGTCAGAAAGCTACTCCGCATGACACGAATGCACTGCAGCACAGTGAAGGCAGGCGGTGCCTTGTGTCCGTGGTGATTTCACGTAAACAAGAGATCAGAACTCTTCGCATAGCTGTCTATCATTCCTCCGTTGGCTCACCATACAAAACATTGGTAATATTAGTAAAGGAGGTTTGATCTCAACCTCCCATGTTAAAGCCGAAATTTCGATGCTTAATAATTCTCAGCCGTCCGTCAATATTTTCCACTCAAATTTAGTATATCATATCAAAAACCAAAATTGGTAAAAGGAACCACCAAGTTCCGAATGGTTTGGCCCTTCAAAGGAGTGATATCAACACACCAAAACATTCGCCAAGTTAATCGCACCTCTTAATCGAAGGTTAAATGAAAACTAGAACATTGCTACTTTCGGTAGCAATGTTACAGTTTTCACTTAACGTCCAAAGTATAATTCGGTGTGATTAAGTTGGCGAATGTTTTGGTGTGTTGATATCACTCCTTTGAAGGGCCGAACCATTCGGAACTTGTCGGCCCCATTTACCAGTTTTGGTTTTTGATATGATATCACTCCATTTTTTTTAATTGTGTATTGGCTCAACTCCACTATCGTGCAGATTTGTACTATAAAGTGCCACGTTAACAAGAAATTGGTTTTCAACAATTTGCTACTACCTTTTGCCTATAGGCTGAACCATTCTCAACTTAGTCACCTCTTTATGGGTTTTGGGTTTGGTTTTAATTTTGTTGTGATTTGTTTTATTTAGTTAGTTTTGGTGTTTTGATATGACTCCTTTGAAGGGCCGAACCACTCTCAACTTAGTGGCCTCTTTACCAGTTTTTGGCTTTGTTTATTTTGCTTTGTTTTTACAGTTGGTTTATTTTTTGTGAATTGGACGCGAATACAATTTCTTTGCAACGTTGTTTAAATTTATCGTGATGCATTAGTGTGTGTCTAGGCACGTACGTCAGTATCCACGTTCTCATTGTCCAAACTTTGGCCGTCCAATGAGAGACGATGCCGACAATACTAACAATGGTTATAACAATATTTTCGTACTTAGGCGCCCTCCCACGCCATTCCCGTTACGCCCTCCAAGCGCTAAACCATAAAATGTACGCAGTTCGTACTGTACTGCACCCATTCGCCGTATTTCATAGCTGGAAGCCTTCCCGTTATTTTGGTATCGATGAATAATCACCCTATGGTATTTAACATGGGGATGAGCGGACTAGCTAGTAGCTAGCTAGGAACTAGTAACACATTTACAACGTTATTGAGGGTCAGATTTTGCATTGAAAGCAGCTTAGCTAGCATTTCTACACGAGTTAATTTTTGTCAGGTGGGTCATTGCTCTCAATTTCAACACAATTTAAGCTTTTAAACCGCATTATTATGTTTCCCCAAGTACCTGAAATGTGCCCAACTATTCTTCAAGATATAAGACACTGACGCTATGGCGCCGCGCTGCAATGGTTTACAACCTCGACAATTGAACTGATGTGATGTTTGTTGTGATGATTGTTGCCGAACTTGGCGCGACACACTAGCGTGTGTCTAGATAAGCTTTGTTGGACTTGGTGAACATGTGTCCGAATTTTATTAATTGCAATTTGCCACATCGGAGATTTGGACTTAAGCTGGGATCGTAATTTTTATTTTTGGCTTCTTGTTCTTGGCACGACATGTTTCTACTAGATTCTGTACAGATGAAACTATTTGTCCTATAAAACTGGTTCTTAGCTCATTTTGCAGGTATTGCTCTGTAAATGTGCCCTTTCCATGAGTCCTTTTTTAATTGGTCAAGTGGTTCAGGGGTCAAGGAGCTCTAAAAGGAGACTGATTGTTTTACATTGTTTTAAATATTGTTATTATGCCACAATGCCAATCAGCAAACGCCAGCAGCAAGATGTAGAATGAATATTAAAGAACGTGTTTCCGTATTGGCTCGCGCAAACCGTAATTGTTAGCGATACAAAACATTAAAACAAGCTAATATAAACCGCATGGGCTAAAGTAGCACGAATTAGAAAACAAAAACGAACTCGTTTGATGCTTAAGGTAAGGTTTAACTGACCCGAAGTCATAACAGCCAAGGAACATAAATAAAATTTTCTGTAAGGGTTCAGATACCGCAGCGTTGCCGTATTGTATAGTCCACGTGAAACCTTACTGCTGTAGCCAACCATTATACATGTAAATATAATTAAAACCAGAGCCCAAATTTCAAAACTTTTAATGCCCAAACGAACAAAGATAATGTAAGGCTGCACATTCGGCTGCTTTCTTGGTCAAATTTTGTCAGCATTCTTCAGTCACGTTGTTTACGTTCATCACCCTACTGGTGATACATATATCATTTTTCAAGATTTGCAAGCACTAATTTTCCAGATTGTAATTTCATTACTACGTTCCAGAATATTTTCAGGTTTTCAATGGCTCGTACGAACCCTGAATTACCTGTACAGTTGTGCTAAGCGCACTAAGACAATTAATTTTAAACATTTTCCGGCGATTTTGTTTAGCCAAGTAGAATGCACCAATCATTAGCTGACCTATCGTGTGCAAAGCTAAAAACGGTAAAAACATTTCAATACAGCAATAAGGTTTGCGTTGACTAAACAGCACAGCAACGCTGCAGTATCTGAAGCCTTACAGGGATTTTTATTTGTGTTCCTTTGATGTTTTGACTTTGGATCAGTTAAACCTTACCTTAAGCATCAAACAAGTTCGTTTTTGTTTTATACTACTACAAAACTATGCTGTAAACAATGAGAAAATGTAATTGACGGTCAGTTACCTAAGGTTAAGGTACGAGGCCATCCGGCAGGATAAGTACAAAAACGATGAAGTAGTACACTGAAGTAGTCGTTTAACTACATATCTATGCATTCCATAAGAATGCTCTCCAATCTAGCTCCCTGTTTCTGCATAATTTCTGTTACCCACCCATCTGTCATCTTTTTTCATTGGGGGAGGACGGGTTAGTAAAATATAAGCGAGAAATTGCGTGTTTGGTTAATACAGGGCGGTCAGTAAAAAAAAAACAGGAACTTGTGTCTTGTTTTGTAAAAAAAACAAAGGCAATGATAGGTACTACCTTTCTGGATCAGACATTTTGGGTACGAAAAGGTAGGTCGTGTTTATTGCTGACAGAAAAGCAGTTTGACAAAAGATATCTCAAATGAGAGGTTCGCCTACGTATGCGTTTGTTCACACACCTCCAATAGCAAAGCAGAGCATTTCGATGTTTATTTACATCAATATTGCTGTCAGGAAGAACGTTTAACTCCTATTCAGTGCAGTCTGAATTATGACCACAAGCGTGTTCAAAAAAAAGAGGGGGGGGAGTTGGTCGAGTGAATCACCATCGGGAAAAAGGCAAATAGCACTAAAAAGGGCTAATGGCAGTAAAAAAGGGCAAATGGTACTCAAAAAGGGCAAATAGCTCTAAAAAAAAAGGGGAAATGGCGCTAAAAAAGGCCAAAGAGTAAAATGTTCAATAGAAGATGTAAATAAAAGCAGGCACTATTTTTCCGTCCCCTACGAAAAGCAGTCTAAAGAAATAGGTCTGTAAAAATAAATATTGATGACCGGCCCATAAACTGCAATCCTGGAATTGCCTTAGTTTTCATGGTTTATGATTTTGTTTTGAAAGTCTTTATTTTGAAAGCCTTTTTAATTATTTCGACCGAAAGGGCAACCAAATAAAAAAGGTTTTGATTTCAATTATGAACACATAGGCTTTCAACAATTTAAGGAAGGTCGTTTTGTCGGTGGTTGTGTGGTTTTTCCTTGGTTCTTTGGTACAGTTAACTGTGGGAGCATTCTGATGAACCGTTTATTTTGACAGATGCTCAGCTGGTTAAATGCATTTTTTGCTCATGTCCTTCTCCTTTATCCGTGTTGACCAATCAGGGCCATGCTTTATTCAAAAGTGTATGAAAACACGTCACCGTCAGATGTATAACCAATCACGGCTTGACATTCGCTACCCCTTGACTTACCTCCTAACTGATATCTCCGAATCAGTTGAGGGGTAAGTAGGGAGGTAAGTTGAGGGTTAGCTACCTCGGAGGTAGTTAACCCTC
>JAHWFP010182907.1:0-14464 GCA_023313725.1 Lithobius niger
TGGGTGACAACATTTATTGGTTTTATTAATAATTATTTGATGCATTTCTATGTCAATGATCCGCCTGTTAAGCTTGGCCTTAATACAGAAGAAACTTTAGTTGTTGTTTTACTGAAAGCAAATTGTGAGGTAACTATCAGTTATAGGCTTGCTTTTGTTTTGGGTTGAGATGGGCACGAAGATCTACATTTGAAAGCGACTTCTGAAGCTACTAGCTACCCTAAGCATAAATTAGAAAAACAAACTAGCCAATGGTATATGAAGGTAAAGTGTGACATTAAATCCTCATATGTAGTAAAACAATTTCTACCTGAGGGTTTTTATCTGAAACCGGAAAAAGTTGTAGAAGTAATAAATGAAATTATATACAAATCGGCTGCAAAGGACGACGTTAAGTTTTCTTATAATGTTTTGAAACGTTCGGTCGAAATTCAGGTGGCGGAAGAAGTAACTGTCAAATTAAACAGTGCTATGGGCCAGCTACTCGGATATGAAGGCATGACTGATATTACCTCCAAAATGAACTTATTCCCTCCGCACCCTATGGATTTAGATATAGGGCTAAGCACTATATACTGTTATACAGATTTAATAGCCCCTGAAGAAATTGTAGGAAATGCTTTAGTACTGCTCTTAAGATGTATTCCTATACGTGGTAATGATGGAGACATAATATCCGAAGTTTATCAGTTTCCATTTTATAAGCCAATTTTAAGAAACAGCTTTCACGAAATAAAAGTCACATTAAGAGACGACACTGCGGAGCCAATTCCTTTCAGTCCGGTAGGTAGAGTTAATGTAAATTTACATTTCAAGAAAATAGATTAAAACTAACCTGCTCACTAAATTAGCGTCACTCTTTATTTAGTTCCTGAAGATGTAACATGTTGTTACTTACTCTTTATAAATAACATTTCCTTACGTTACAATTAAAAAAAAAACAAAATGAAAATCCCTCCAAGAAACACTTTAGCCCATTGTTTCGGGCATTATTGTCGGCAAGCTGGTTTGGGGGGAGGAGGGGGGTACTTTAGGGGCGGACGTTTCCAAAAAGGTAGCGGCCTTGTTGATAACCTGAAACGCTATATAGTACCATTTGTAATGCCGCAAGTAAGAAACTTGGCGGCAGGAGCCGGTAGATATCTTTTAAGAAAGGGTACTCAATTTTTGGATGACGTAGACTCTGGTATGGGGTTAAAAGATGCTGCTAGAACTAGATTTGGACAAATAAGGTCGGATTTTATGACTAACGTGTTAGGACGCCCTCAAACGGGGACTGGTCGAAAAAGAAAGAAGTTATATGCACGTTTTCCTCTGCAACTCACTCAGAAGGGCAGTAAACGCAAACGCAAGCAGAAGTCTCAATCTGGTGGCGGAAAAAAAAAAGGAAAGGCTAAAAAGAGACGTAAAACTGACATTTTTGACTAAAAACTAATTTACCAAAATGTCGTTATTACACCATATGTCTGAAGAGTGTCCCAGTGGTGGCTTTGAGATTTTTGACGTCCCCCTACCTCTGTTGATACAACTGAAGTGACTCATGTGGAACACTTTCCTATAAATTCCATTACACAAGGTGCGCCGATTGAATTTCTAGTGACAAATACAGCTTCTGACAATTATTTAGACTTAAACGATAGTTTACTATTGTTGAATATCAAAGTGACATCTGATGGTAGCACAGCGCTGACCGCCGCCGATAAGATATCTCCCATAAATAACATTTTACATAGCCTATTCCAACAAATTGACGTTTTCCGCAATGAAACTTTGGTGTCTTCAAGCGACGCAAGTTACTCTTTTCGTAGTTATATTGAAGACTTGTTAAGTTATGGTCATGAAGCTAAACGAAGCCAATTGGGTGTACAAGGTTGGTTTAAGGACGTCGCCGGCCAATTTGACGACGTAGACCCAACCGCTAATGATGCAAATAACGCGCTGAAACTACGTAAACAAAAAGTGGTTGGTGGAAAAACTTGGGAATTACTGGGAAGATTACACATTGATTGGTGTCAGCAAGGACAATATTTATTGAACGGTGTTGACGTCCGTTTAAGACTAATTCGTTCTAGTGACAGTTTTAGTTTGATGTGTGGAGATTCAACCAAATCACCGCAAATACATATTACCAAAGCAGTATTATACGTCAAAAAAGTGAAAGCAAGCCCCAATATTTTACTGAGCCATGCGAAAGTCCTGGAAAACGTAACTTCAAAATTTTTAATTAGAAAAAAATGAATGTAAGGTGTTCACACTTGCTGCTGGTGCTCGAGAGGGTTCAATCGATTTGGCGATTGTTGGACCATTACCCTGCCACATTACCGTAGGACTAATTACTAACAAAGCATACAGTGGAGACTTTTTAGCCAACCCCTTTAATTTCCAGCATTTCGACCTAAATCACATCGCTTTGTGTGTCGATGGTCGGACAGTACCGAATCACCCCTTTACGCCGGACTTCACAAACAATTTATACACCCGTGACTACCTCTCTCTTTATACTGCTACAGGCAAGCACCAAAAAGACGAAGGTTTGGATCTGACTTACGAAGATTATAAAGCAGGCTACATGCTCCATTGTTTTGATTTAACCCCAGAACAATGTCCGACTGGAAGTCACTTGAGACTGTCTAAACAGGGCTCAATTCATGTAGAATTGAAATTCTCTACTGTGTTGGCAAACCCAATAAATGTAATTCTCTATTGCTCTTATCAGACTGTTGCTGAGATCGACAAAAACCGTTCAGTTGTAATGGATTTGTAGCTTCACCATGGATACACTAAAACTACGAACACTGGCTATGTCAGATCCTAAAATTGCAAAACTGTTTGTGAATGTATACCCATGTGACCTTTTAACACGTTCCAAAGTGCGTCAACCCTGTGTTTTCATCATCAACAAAGACAAATCTGATTCCGAAGGATCTCACTGGGTGGCTGCTTCTATCAACCCCTACACTCAAGACTGTGTTTATTTCGATTCTTATGGTCAGAAACCAAACAATGCCCACATTTCTGCTTTTTTAGCGAACAATGGTAAAAACTGCGAGTTTAACACTTCAAATATTCAGTCGCCTTGGTCAAATGTATGTGGTGCTTATACATTATTTTTTTGCTATAATATCGCACGTGGATGTACACTGAACTTTATGCTTAAGAACTTTGATCCTCGAACAAAGACTGCAAACGACCGTAAGGTCTTAAAATTTGTTCGAAACATTTTCAAACACACATTTGGTGTAATTAGAAGCGACTCTCAATGTTATAGTCAAATGTCTAAACCATTATTCACGTACAAATTTTGAAATACTGTACTCTATGTATCTATTTTATATGTGCATGCAATAAAACATGAGGAATGATACTTTTTAAAACTTTATTCCGTTAAGACACATATTACACACACTATTTCTACTTTTTTTTGGTTCCAGTAGAAAATAAAAAAAAGTTAAGTGATGCTAGATATTATTTAAACTACTTAAAAATACGTAAAATTCAACTACAAAGATACACAACGATTAAAAAGTAAAATGTTATGGATATTAGTAAAGCTATTTACAATAAGAAAAATGACTAGCCTATTCCTATTATTCGTAATATTATAATCATAACTAATTTACTAAAGAGGAATAGTTGCATATACATATACAACACAGCACAACACATTCGTTAAAACAGACATTATTTCTACCTTTTTTTGGCTCCAATAAAAAAATTAAGAAAAGTTAAGCGATACTAGGTAATATTTAAACTATTACAACACATTTGTTAAAACATACACTATTTCTACTTTTTTTTTGGGTTCCATTAAAAAAATAAGAAAAAGTTAAGCGATACTATAGATATTAGTTAAGCTATTTACAATAAGAAAAATGACTAGCCTATTTCTGTTATTTGTACTATTATACTCATATGTAATTTACTAAAAAAATAATACTTACATATACATTTTGTAGTTAGCTGACAGCACAGCACAACACAACAACAAGCGAACACACTAGAACACATTAGAAAGACTTAGTGTCACAAGTAGTAGTCTTTTTCTTCATATTTACAGTTTACTCATATCTGCATTTTCCATTTCCTCTTCGCATAGGAAAATACGCTTATTGATTTTCCCTGCATGTTTCACAAGTTCTTTCCAGGCATCCAAATTTAGATGAATCCCCTTCAAGGGATTCAAATGTTCATTCAGTGACGTAGCATGGAACTGTAAAAGGCTAACCTGCACAACATTGTCGGAGTTGTAGTGTCGTCCAATGCAAACTCGATTTTGGCCTGTCAGCTGGTGACGGTGCTGCAAAATAGTCCTAGGTAGACGAGTTGGATAGCTGGTGGGATTAGCCCTTTCTTCCTGAATAGTTGCATTCTCTTTAGGAGGACGGTTCATAAGGCATTGTTCGATAGCATCATGAATGAGTGCTAACATGCGTGGGTGGTGCAATTTAACCCAATCGTCGTATACTAGATTTAAACGGATTCTTGAAGGTACCCATCTTAATTCAACCTGGTTAAAGGTGAAATTTCTAACGCAGGTGTACACGTCGTCTTTGTACGGTTTCACTTGTACAAAAATTCCGGATCGGTTCAACACTAAAAATTCTTTTGGGTCTGGCTTGAACACACCTGCTTGCGAGACGGTAAACAAATCTTGAGGGCGACGTTTCACGTCAACAAGGCTTCGCACTTCTTCCATAGCCAAACCTCGTTTGAACGCTTTCCTCTTTTTAGGAGCAAGTTCGAGTCCCTTACTGTTGTGTTGTTTAAGATTTTCAGCAGAAAGCCAGGCTGTTGTGTTACACTTTTCAACATTTGAAGCTTGCGTATCCGGTGTAATGTCGTTTTCAAGAGATGTTGATAGTTGACTGTAAGTTATTGAGGACCCTCTTGTTGCGGGCGTCGGGCTAACAGTCAGATCAACAACTTCTGGAGAATTCTGCATATCGTGTAATTCTGAAGGCTTCGTACGAATGGTTTTGTTCAAAAAATCTTCTCTGTTGTACTTTGTAGTCAATTCTGACTGAAATGGGGGGTGACGCAGGCTCGGAACTGTCGATGTCTTGGTCATCTACATCGTCTTCAAATAGAGGTTGCGAATAGGGAAACGTCTTAGCAGTATCCATTGTAGTGGAAGTTTAGGTTAGGACCAGAAGTGTAACGCGTCCAGTCAAGATGTCTAGACATGTACAACTAAGTTAGAGATTTCGATTCGGATGTATGTAGGATTTTTAAAGACATCTCTCATTGGTCGACTTATTAGAAGTAGGGCGTGTTGGCGTCCTTTTATAAACTTCTGATTGGGCAATTAATTAAAGACATTAAATCCCAACGGTTAGTAACGGAAAGCGGATGTGTGTAGGGGAGGGGGGGGTATGAGGATATGACGACTTGAAGGTGAGGTAAACGAAGTTCAAAGAAACACTTGTAGAACAAACTTTAACGTTTTCCACCATTTGACAGCTTTAGTCAAATCCTGCGCGGGTCCTGGTGGTGAGAAGCCATTTTTTTCTTTACGATGGATGTGGTGAGTGTTTGGTTGTTTAAGGAATTACAGTGAGGCAGACATTCTACAAGTAGGATATTTGGCCTTTGAGAAGTATCTATTTTTTTAAATGTTAGGTTTATTGTGGGTTCTAAAACGTAAGGCCTCTGCGGTACACCGAAACTGTAACACTCGTTAGAAGGGGGGCTCAGTTTCAACAAGGCGCCATTACGTAGTTTGACCGTAAAGCTCTGGTTTTCTACATAACCCCTGTTTCGAAATGTAAAGTCACGTTCTGCACCAAAAGACAAATAGGTAGTAATATATTCAGAAACTGCAATTGTATGATCTTCAGTAACAAAACTCATACAGTCCGTACCGTCTTGAAAACGATTGATGAGGACAAAATTATAGTCTTCTTGAGTAATCTTGTTCACATAGTTTCACAGTGCACGCAAGGTAGGTGTCCAAGGAAGAGCTCGCAAGCGAAAACCAGAGTAACGGTAACGTAGGTCCTCAGCATCTCCGAAGCATGCATGTTTTCTCTTTATGTTAAAATGAGAACCACAGAAATCCAAATATTGATCGCATAAATACTGTATTTCTGTTTCTAGTCTAAAGAATATCATACACGCCAAAGATTCAGATAAAATCGGGTTCTACAGCCGGACATTTAATCCTGGGAGGTGCCCGAAGAAGTCAGCTGGAATAATTTTTGTTTGGATTTCACAATCTCTAAGTTTTTGGACAAGAATATCTACATCTTTGTCACTCTCTGTGGGTTCTTTTTCTGCCATGTCGACGCATGTAATGCAAACGTTCAACTGCAAAGTGACCCAGTATCACTATGTGAACTCACTTTGTTTTACTTTTCCACTATTTACAAGGCTTCTTCTTAAACGGGTTAAACGGCTTAAACGGATTGCTCGCCCATGAACGACTCTGAAGTTAACTGCGACAAGCATGACCGTTAATAATTATAATTTAGATACAAAAGGACGTGACAACGATGTGGAGGAAACCGTTAGTAATTTCAATTGACTGGGGAAGGGCACACGGTATTCTTTTCAATTAGAACCACTTAAGCATCGCGCATGTGCAGTATGGGAAAGAGGGACATTTTGAGCGCTCGATTCAAACCTCCTTCCTGGCGATCTTATACTGTACCTACGCACCTCGCAACGGCTGGATACCAAAAACGTTGCGGGTGTACAAGAAATTGAAAGAAAGAAAACATGACAGTGAAAACGAGTGGAGAAAAGCGCCTATCATTTTGCCAACGACTTGAAAGATGCCCGGAATTCCAATACAGACGTAGGATGCTGTTACTGAAAGAGCAGAAGAGGAAAATAGAACAGCTGGAAAGAGCTCTAAAAAGATGGATTGAAGAAATACGGACGCAAAAACAGGAGACGGAGGTAAAGTGAACCACAATATCTAAAAAAAAAAAAAATGGCCCTTTTCAGGGCCACCAAATAGTACGAAAGAGATCCATTTTGGCTGTTCTGCTTTTAATTTTTTTTTCGGACGATGTAATGTCCTCAATAAAGCTTTATTTTGGGGGTTTTTACGAAACGCCGCACGCGTGAACGAGGGCCTATAGGCTAGTCACCAAACGCTCTCAGCAGCACCAACGCCGGGAAGAGGGAAGGAACGAGCCAGCTGCATGGGCAAGCATCGACCACGGCACGACGAAGCGAGCAAACACCGTCGGAGGGAGGGAAACGGGTACGGGGGAAAAAAGAAAGGAGGCAAGCTGGCGGGCGGGCGGAGCGAGCGATGGCGAGCGAGCTCCTACTACAGGACCTGGGCTTGCGTAGCCACGAAAGGGTTGGGAAAATGGGTTGAGGGAAAGGGTTAGGGCTAAAGGGTTAAAGGAAAGGGTTGTGTGGTGAAAAGGGTTAAGGGCTGGTAACGACAGATTCGAATAAGCTCCGGGGGACCCCCCTCCCCCTACCCCCAACCCCCCTCCCCCGGCACTTATTCGAATCTGTCGTTACCAGCCCTTCACTACTTTTGTAACATGTGATTTTAATTTTGCCTGCGAATGTACCTTTCGTCTGTCCTCTCTACAGGCCAAATCATTTGTTCTATAAAGCTGGTTCTTAAGCTCATTTTACAGGTATTGCTCTGATGCGCCCTTTCCGTAAGGCCTTTTCTAATTGGTCAAGTGGTTCAGGGGTTACGGCGCTCTAAACGACCAGACTGATTGCTATACATTGTTTTAAACATTGTTATTATGCCAATTAACAAACGCCAGCAAACGCCAGACGTAGACAGAAGATTAAAGGATTTGTTTCTATTATTAACACTGGCGACATATAGCGTTACTAAATGTCAGCCTAGGGTCTCTGTGTTAAACTTTCAACTTTGACCGTCAACTGCACTGTTTTACAGTTTTAACTGCGATTTTAAAAGTAACGGAACGTTAAATGTTTAGAGTATGCGTCTAAAATTCAAAACCTATAAGGAAAACGGTCACGCTTCGACAGTTAGGGTCTAGGTGTAAAATTTTATCAGGAAGAAGCTGGTAAGTATTAGACCTTATGTTGAAAACTAGTTGTGCTCGTGCGCATGCTGCTGCGTACCCCCCCCCCTCCCCCACCCAAATGTCCCTGGTTCCCCCGAAGCATCCCCTTTCACCCACTTCCTGTACTCTCATAGTGTGGGTTCTGAGTATCTCTCCGCCTCCCTCCGGTACCTCAGGAGTTTGGTCTTTGGTCAAACTTTGTTGCCGCTTTGCTCTTTCTTTTAAATTGATTGTTTTTATAAGTTTCGTTGCGAACTGTTGACAGAAGATCTTCGGCCATTCCTTAAACGCAACACATGATCAAGCTTAAATATCACACCCCTGCATCGAAAATGGTATGGTCTTAGCGGCTCACAACCCTTCCGGCAACCATCCACCATCAGGTGGTAGACCTCATTATTAGAGTCAATTAGACTCTTATGCGAACGGTTTGTCTGTCTGTCTGTCTGTCTGTGTGTTCGCGGTATAGCGTTTAAACGAATTATCGGATGTCTGTCAAATTTTGCACACAAACTCTATGGCAAATTTCTAGGTCTAAGTTCGAAAATGGATCGATTCCGTCGGGGAAATCGTTCACTAGAAACAAAGATTTTTGTCTGTTGTAAACGAATTGCGTTCGTTGTTTTTTCTTCGGCCGATTGACATCATCCATCAACGACCAATGACAGGAAACTATGTAGCCTTCGTCAGCGGCGGACGTCACCACCAACCGACCAATGACTGGCAACTTGATCAATTTTATTCTACACACCACTGACGTAGGCACTGATCATATGCGTACGAACTGGATAACAAAGTTATATAGTCTAATGCCGGCATGCGCGAAATCAACGTAGGCTTGGACCACTTGTTTGGACAATCTTTCATGACTTTACTGTGTAGTACTTTTTACGGGAGGGTGGGGGAAGGAGAAATATTTAAAACAACTTCCACTGTATGACATTTGGTTTTTTGTTGTCAAGGGAGGGGAGGGGGAATCAAATTCATAAAACTACTTTTGGGCAATGACTGTGCTATCTAGATATTTCATCCTCATCAGTTGTGCGATATGGCAACGTCGCAGTCATGGATGGTCGCACTCGGATAAATGAAATGTGCAAAACGCCGAGACTAAACGGTTTGGAGGTCTCCCGTATCATAAAACTTCCAAACGATGCTGAAAATTTTTATGATTCAGTTCACTAGTGTTCTAATTAAACTTACAGTTTAAAATGAAACCGATCGAAGAATCGTAGTGGGCTCGTCTTTAATTGAGAGGTGTGCGCCTCCATGCCGTCCAGCGCAGTTGATCAAAACATGTATTGGGGGGGGGGGGTGAGGCAAAAAAGCTAGAAATGCAAGCAGGGCCCCCACATCAAAATCAGGGGCCTGGAACTAACTACAACAATGGGCCCCACCTCCACAACAAACACTACGTTATAATATTAGTCGGCCGATGTTGTGCTTACTGAGCTGGTGGTTCTTTCATTAATCCGGGCTACTTACGTTTCAAGAATTCTCTGCCTAACAAGCTGACAGGCTTGCACTACAGTGCTACTGCTCCGTGCTCATTGCCGTTGGATTGGAGTTATTGTTTGTTGGGAGTATACAAAAAATTTACACTACGCACAAATCGATTACATTACTCATTAGTCATCAAAACTAATAATTGCGAAAAAAAAATTTATGCCGTGCGGGCCCCTTGAGTGCCCGAGCCTGGGTACAGTGGGTCCACCTGACCCCTCCGTTGTGGGGGCCCTGAATGCAAGCAACCACTGGTTTTATGGTTGCATACGCGTCATGGAACCGCGGCCAAGAAATCATTTGGATGTTTGGATTGTATTCTTAGGAGGGGTAATTATTCGCACGTGTTAGACAGTTAGTAGCCATATCGATTGCTGTATTCGCAAGGGAAAACTAATCGACTCTCACTATAATTGGTTTAAATAGGTTTATTAGAGTCGATTAGACTTATGCGAATGGTCTGTCTGCCGTCTGTCGGCCTGTCTGTATGTCTGTGTGTTTGCGCTATAACGTTGTAACGAATTATCAGATTTCTGTCAAATTTTGCACACAGATTCTATGGCACATTTCTAGTTCTAAGTTCGAAAATGGATCGAATCCGTTGGGGAAATCCTCCACTAGAAATAATCAAAGATTTTTGTTCGTAGCAAACGTGCGAGGTTCGTTATTTTTTCTTCAGCCGACTGACGTCATCCATCCACGACCAATTACTGGGAACTATGTAGCCTTCGTCAGCGGCTGACGTCACCACCAACCGACCAATGACTGGCAAATTATTGCACAGATCACTGACGTAGGCACGCGGCCCCGCTGACTGATCTCATTCGTACGAACTGGATAACAAACAAGCTTGTATACTCATGTCGGCATGCGAAATTAGCGTAGACTTAGGCTACTTGTTTGGAGAATCATTCTGACTTTGATGCTTAGTATTTTTTTTTTTTGGAGGGGGAAGAGAAATATTTAAAACAACTTCTACTGTATGACATTTTTTTTTGTCAGGGGAGGGGGGGGGGCGCAAATTCATAAAACGACTTTTGGGCAATGACTGTGCTATCTAGATATTTCATCTTTATCAGTCGTGCGACGTGGCAAAGTCGCAGTCGCATAAATGAAATGTTCAAAACGCCGAGACTAAACGGTTTGAGGCTTCCCTTATCGTAAAACTGCCAAACGGTGCTGAATATTTTTAATGTTGATTCAGTTCACTAGTGTTCTAATTAAACTTACAGTTTAAAATGAAACCGATTGAAGAATCGTAGTGGGCTCGTCTTTAATTGAGAGGTACGCGCCGTCATGCCATCCAACGCAGTTGATCAAAAGCTAGAAATGCAAGCGACCACTGGTTTACTGGTTTTACGGTTGCATACGCGTCGTGGAACAGCGGCCAAGAAATCATTTGGGTGTTCGAATTGTATTCTTAGGAGGGGAAATTATTCACATGTGTTAGACAATTAGTAGCCATACCGATCGCTGTATTGGCAAGAGGAAACAAATCGACTCTCACTATAATTGGTTTAAACAGGTTTATTATTATTAAGTTAGGTCTGTTGCCTTGGCTCGAAATGGACCAGGCAGGCCAAGGAAGTTTCGCCAGGAAAGTAATTTTTTTTTGCGGGTCTTTTCCGTGCTTATTATTTCTTTGACTTTTTTTTTCTCGGTTTATTCCCGTTCGGCTGGTTTTTCCAGACCCTTTTTCCCCCTAGATTCCTAAAATCATTCGCGTAATCATCTTTCAATTAATGGTTGAAGACCATTCACAGACAAATTTAACCAACGATTTTATTTTTCCGTTACCTTACCCAGTATGTATTCGCTTGAGATTCAACGTGTTTTCTTCTCTTTTTTTTTTTTTTTGGACTTTTTCTATTTATAAGTTGATACCTTTGAACGTGTGAAACGCTCGGTTATTTTCGTTTGTTTCATCGTTTTGCCGGGAGGGTCACTCGACCTAGACCTTGTTAGTTATCAAAACGTCAAGGTCGGCGATCCATGCTTTTCAGGCCAAACTACAATGCCTTCGCAAGTCGATGACTCGGACTTGGTCTCGGATTCACCAGACCGAATATGAGCCGTTTGAGCCAATTTGAATAAAATATTCGCCCAACAACTAAATATACTATACCCCGTCTACACGTGTTTACAGGAATATAAACGCAGAGGTAGTGGTGACGGCTTTTCTTCAACAACGTCCCTGGAATCCACCCGTGATCAAAATTATTACATAAAATTAATACAATCAATGAAGCAAGAAAACCCCACGTAATGAATGTAACTTTAAAGGTACATTCCTCCCAATCCCATTTTCTCGATGCTCCACGTCAAGTACAGCCCTAAAGTTCTATTTACTTATTTAGTCCCCTTTGCTGAAAATCCGTTTTAAAATTTGGCGTCTACGAGATTTTCTGTTGAATAATGGGAATTAATTTAATATCATTCTGCGATTATATGATCCTTTGCACTTAAAATAGCCATGACGTTTCACCTGTGTGTGTGTGAGCATTTACTAATTTTTAATGTTTGCTAATAATTAACATGAACGCAAATATCTAAAAGACTAATGCGGTAAAAATTTAAATTATTTATGCCAATAGATCACCGAAGAAAAATTATAAGATACTAGCCTAAAAAATTATAAAGTGTAATGGTAAAATACGAAAATCTTTCCCGTTTGCGACGACATAATTTTTATGTTCATGCTGTTTCGTCTGCTATCTCAGTTGGCTTTGTATTTTCATGACGAGTCTCGCAAAATGCTGCAATGGTACCACACCTTAACAATTTTGTTGTTTCACTCCTTTTAGGTATTTTTAAATTTTTTTTTGAAAATTGCAAAAATGCAGCCTTACATCATTTCTACACTAGAAGGTTTTTGTGTCTGAACATCGATTGTTTTTTATTCAAGACGTAATACTAATGTATCCCACCAAGTAGATGAGTTTATCATCATATGATTGGCGTCCTCTCTCCAGCAAAACTAAACCTATTAATTTCTCCGTTTCTAGTCAATATATTTCGACCAAACTTGGCCAAATAGTACATAGCAACTTTTCCTAACTTTACACCAGCTTTTATGCAATTCCGTGCAAGAGTAAAAGTAGGGAGCCACCCGGAAATTTGAAAACTGTTCACTTGTTGTTCTTCTTATTCTTCTTATTCTTCTTGTGTGACACGGTTTCAGAAAAAACTACTGCACCTACCTAAAATCTGAAACATGATCTTAGCCAGAAATTTCCCTGGGCTTCATCCTCAGAGAGACCACTTTTTCGATTGGTCCATCCATTCCGGAGTTACGGAATTTTGATTGTTTTACATTGTTTTAACCATTGTAATTTGGGAACAATGCCACTCAGCAAACTCCAGATCCATTTTATTTTATTTATACTACGAGAGCTCTATACAGGCCTTACCCTATGCGCTCTACTCTAAACTAAGAAACTAAAACTAACTAAACAAAAGTGCACTAACCTTGCCACAAAACCACAGAGGCCACACAGAAATCACAGACCCAACCCCACTCAACCCAACCAAAACCAACCCAAGTCAACCAAATTCAACCCAACCCAACCCAACCCGATCCTAAGTCGGACAAACACCGAGCGGCTGGCAAAGAAAAACCAGAAATCACCATGGTCCCAACCGACCTGTCGACCGGCAAAAGGCCACAATACCCCTTTGTGCATTTCGAACAACGTGACGTTGGGCGGAGAACCCCAGAGCCCTCACCAGAGATGTCTCTTTAACCAATACTGGGTGGACACGGAAACCAGCCCACAAAGGGCAGAAGAAAAGAAAATGCCCCACTGACTCTTCGCCGGTGTTACACATACAAATTGGTGACTCACACCAGCCAAGTCGGAAAATGTGACTCCGCAGCAGGATGTGACCTGCACGGAGTCTGGTCAAAAGACTCGCATCATGCCACGGCAGACCACGATCCATTCTTCCAGATCCATTCTTCGTACACGTGTTATGTCTTTGCTAAAAAGTTCATTGTTGAAGGGCAAAATGAAAAAAATCTGTTTTGTAGTTTGTAAGGGTAGAGAGCGTGCGGCTGCGGGCCAGGGCTCTTAATAAATGATTGTGAAAAAAATCCTTGTTTCAGCTAAACGCATATAGATTTAAACCAAACAAAGCTACATTGTTAATTTCGAGGCCTCCGGCGTCTGGCCTCGAAATTGGCAGCTAGAAACGATAGGACATGGCGTATTTATTTCGTAAATGCAAGCTTTCAAAGTTTCAAAGGGTTTAACGAGCGTTAACCACTGCACTCCTGGTCATCTGCCCGAAGCCCTAAGGCCCTATGTCTCAAAGTTTCAAAGTGGCCAGCAACAATGCATGCATAACTTTAACTTTAACTTTATTTTTTTTCAGTAGAATCGCCATAGGGCACTACAAGACTGGCGGTTGCCATAATAAATTATCACAGTACATGTACAATTTTGTCATAAATACAATACGGCATGCAAAAGTATCCATGCAAAAAACACAAAACATGCTAACAATGAAATACAAAAAGTACTTTGCAATAATAATTTGTATATTCAGTTAGAATTATTATAAATGTCATTAATTTATATAATGAGAATAAGATTTACAGCAGGCATGCATGGTGTAAAGCGGAGCAATTAATTTGTGGAATTCATCTAGTTTAAAATTGCGATGTTAAACAAACAATCAAAAATAAATGATATTTAACAGGTTATATAAACAGGTAACAACATTTTAACAAGCAAGCAGAATAAATGAGATTTAACATGGAATTTCAACCAAAAAGCCCATGCTTCAAAAGCAAAGCAAGAGTGCATTAACAGAAATACACAAACTACACAAACTTAAAGAAGAAATCAAAGGTAACCATGCAATATAAAGTTCATACAAGTAGATTTCAGCCAGGTCAGGATTGGAGGTGATAAGCATGGGTAATGCATATCTGGGTGGGGAAGTCA
>JAHWFP010182907.1:19464-65964 GCA_023313725.1 Lithobius niger
CTCCTAAAACGTCACAGGTGGGTACGAAACCGCATGACAATGCATTCGTCCGTGTCACTTTCTGGTTCCTGTTGACAACGATTGACAGTTTTCGTATTCAAAACGTTTGAGCCTCCAAGTAGACGAAGAATGATAACAATAAATGACGTTACACCTAGGTGCTTGCTCCACGTGCAGGAAAAATAGAGATAAGAGTTATACCAGTTTAACAGCAAAACCGAATGCCCCACAAACAGCATAAACAGCATAAACAATGCATACATAAACCTTTGTAGCACTACCCCATAGCCGTACAAAAGGTACACGGATTACTAACAAAAACGTCAAGTGTGCCGTAAAAAAGGAGTTATATGATTGAAGTTTCACTTTACTTGTTAAAGTGTACACGGATAAAATTAGGATGATTTTTAATTGAAATAATCAAATATGTAATTGAGAAAATTGCATCTGTTTAAGTGCTGTTGTGCTTTACCTATCATGTATTTCAAACGTAAAGCACAACAGCACTTAAACAGATGCAATTTTCTCAATTGTACATTTAATTATTTCAATTAAAAATCATCCTAATTTTATCCGTGTACATTTTAACAAGTAAAGTGAAACTTCAATCATATAACCCCCTTTTTCACGGCACGCTTGACGTTTTTGTTTGTAATTAATAATTGCATGGTTAATCGTCAGATGTACTGTTCTTGTAAATTGTGAAAAAGCGGCTCACAGGCAGTGTGTGTGACCTCGATGGTCTCCCATGTTAAAGC
The DNA here is from genome assembly GCA_023313725.1 of Lithobius niger. Lineage (NCBI taxonomy): Eukaryota > Metazoa > Arthropoda > Chilopoda > Lithobiomorpha > Lithobiidae > Lithobius > Lithobius niger. The sequence continues at coordinate 20,223 of JAHWFP010182907.1, forward strand.
TGAAATTTCGATGCTTAATTTCTCCGCCGTCTTTCAACATTTTCCACTGAAATTTGGTATATAAGCTTTGTGGGATTTGGCCAATATGTGTACCAATATTTATTAATTTCCGATTTGTCACGTAATCACGTTGCAGATCTGGACTTAAGCTGGAATCATGAGTTTCATTTTTTGTCTTATGTAGTGGCCTTTAGACACGTTTATACAATGGTCTCTACAGACTAAACCATATGTCCTAGAAAACTGGTTCTTAACTCATTTGAAATAGACACTTCTGTAGATGTGCCTTTTACAGAAATAGAAATTTCAATTTGTCGTGCCATTCCGGAGTTAAAGGGAATAATATTTTATTCGGAGCCCTGACCTCATGCCATGCGCCCACCTTAAGAAAATACCTACACAAACAACAGGCACAAATAACTTGCACATTTCCACAATAAATACACCCCTCCTTTCATATTTTACATAAACTGCATGTCTTAGCTGCGACATGAACAAGAAAGAAACGAGAACAATGTTCACGTACGCATGCTAGTGTTCACACAAGTCCACCTATAATACTGTAATGTTGCTACGCTGCTGCTGCTGCTATATGCGAGGTTCTTTCCACTGTGTACCTGTGCAGGGCGAATGCAGTGATAGAGGAGGAATGGAAGGGTTCGTATAAGCAAGGCCGTTGATCTAACAAATTTTGCTACATGCTGCACACGTGCAGCGTCATGTCGCGATCCATGGGTCGCAAGCAGCGTGTCAATGGTAACTCCGTCCTGGCATTGCCTAATGCTTTTCCGTTTGTGTTCCCACCTGATGCAATGTAGTAGCAAATGCAACACCGTGCTATTCTCGCCACACTCGCACGCAGACGACCGACTCCATCCCACTCGTGTCCTGTGCGGAGAAGACAGTGCTCTGTGCGTAGGCACGATAGGAGTCTGGCCATCCAGAATGGAAGTTCGTCAAGGACAGTGGTATAAGAACAGAACGGCTGAATGCTATAAAGAGCTCGACCCATTTGCACTTCAGACCATTCTTGATTCCATCTCTGTAACATCCGTAACTGAAGCAGGCATACATAGTTTTCAGTGTTAATACATGCATGTTTTGCCGCCCCATCTGCCCCCTCATTTCTAACCCATTTAATGGCCCTCTCTACTGGTCGGCTCTCTAACCCATTTAACGACCGAGTAGCCGACCTGAATCGCTCTCCAAAATTTCCAGCAAATGCTGAATAGGATTGGGTCCTCTACCTGCAGGGATTGCAACACCCCTCGTAGTGCATTAGCGAGGCACCCGAATCAGTTAGAATGATGAAGTTTGGGAGCTGCAGGTCAGCCACAGTGTCCAATACAACAGATATGGCTGCCAGCTCACATGTGTAACTCGATGAGACCCTCAACAGTTTCCTACGAACAACAACCTTCAAATCAGGTACGAATACACCCACGCCACCAATTTTACGCACTGGGTCGTGAGACGCATCACAAAAGATAGAACACGCTTAAATATCTTCTCGGGTGAAGATTTCATGCATAGCAGGACTCCATACCCACGGGCATAGCGAGCTAGCAGCCAAAACACTTGCCGAGCAACCGAGAGGCGTTGCACGAAGCAGTCACCCCCTGACGTGCTACTCCAAGGTCCTCACATTCTTCCTTAGTTAGTGTTGCATAGTCAACAAGAATCTTCCCGACTGGATCATTTGCACCCCTATCTGTATGGCGAAGGCACATGGCTTTGAGCCTCTCATCTGCTCTAATGTGCAATAGCGGCTTGCAGGTTTCAACCCAAAGGGCCTGAACAGGTGTCGTCACCAGGCATCCCGAAATTGACCGTAAACAATCGTTGACGCTTACTTGTAAGCTGTGAAAGTGACGGCTAGTCATACTTACGAATTGAAGGGGATAATCAAGGACTGCTCTTATGTGGGTACAATAAGCTGACATCAGTGCGTTCCTCTGGACATCGCATTATCACACCAGAGCTTTCAGTATTGGCGTACGCTGTTCTATCTTCTCACGAAGCACGCACGCATTCTCTGTCCACTTAAGCTTACTATCAATCTACACTCCAAGATACTTTACCAGACCCACTGGGTGAACCAAACGCTGCCAACATCCACAGACACTGGTACATTGTAACCCGAGTTGCTGTATGGAAAGATAACCATCTCAGTTTTCGCTGGTGCCAGTGCCAATCGACGATGTGCAATGTTGTCTATCGCGCGATGAAGGGCTTTGTGTGCGAAGTATGCCAGAGTTGACAAATTATCCCCAACAAACCAGAAGGCAACATCGTCTGCATAACAGACAATTGGTACCTTCCTAAACGACCAAACAGAGCGAACCAAATGCACCACTGTTGGTGATAGCTTGGCTTTTTCCCCGCTAATATCCGTGTTGATGTGGCTTGATTGACGTCATCATCGTCAGCGATAAATCTGTTTCGTTAAAACTGTTAGCTCACGCATGCTCAAACCTCCACCCCAGCAAACCACCTCCCTGGGATGGTTCGCAATTTGCCATTGCTGTCGCCTGGTCACATCTATTAGTCAATCCTGGTCAAATCCATTAGCCAGGTCTGGTCGCGGTGAAGGTATGACGTATCGAATACTCTGCTGAGCTTGTTGAGCCGTATTGTAGTTTAGGAAGGTACTGGACAGCTGACGCAACATCACTGCGCGCGCGCGACGTCAAGGTTGGAGCCAAACTGTCTCTAACAGCGGTGCGTTCTGTTCGCTCTGTTCGGTGCTTTAGGAAGGTACTGTATGTTTGTGTCCTGTTGCATATCAACAAGCACGTCATTTATTGCAATTGCAAAGCGAATGTGGCTCAGGCAACTGCTTTGAGGCAGGCCTCAATCAGTAGTGATTTCACTTGACCAGTGCCCTTTGGTCGCAAAAGTCCTTGCGCCAAGAAGCTTGAGAACTGCTGAAGACAGCTTCGGCCCAACTCCCATTTTTATTAGTGCCGCCTCAGCCCAATTCATGCTCACCGTGTCATATCGAGAAACACTGCAAGGACAGAAAAGCCCTAAGACCATGCTTCCCTAATAACGGATAACAGGAAAAGAACAGCCTCCTGGGCACTTTGTTCCGATCTGTATCCAAATTGAATATTCGACAAACACTCATCATGTTCTAGGTGCCAAATCAGTCTTCGGATAAGCATCCGCTCATTACTTTACGTGCGCAAGACAGTAAAGCTATGGGTCTATAATTACGCAAATCCGATCTCTTACTGCCTCGTTTATGAAACGGGACTAAAACTGTATACATCCACGATGGCGGAACAGGGGCGCCATCCAGTAGTTCTTGCAGGAACTGAACAAGAGCGAAACGCCCTGAGTAAGACAATGACCGCAGATTGTCGTACGAAATTCCATCAATGCCTGCTGCACTACCGGACCTGCATTTTGGGAGAGCACTGGTGAATTCAGCATCATGGAAGTGTTCGTCTGCCTCTAAACCGACTATGGTTACTGCTACAGAACAAGGCACGTTGGTTCCACTTGGCATTGAATAAATGCTAGCAAATTTAGTGTTGAAAGCATTCGCTAGCATTTTTCCATGCAAAACTTTCTTACTCGGCTCACCATTAGCTTGCTGCTCATATGCCCAATGTATGCCAAGCTTGAGTGATCGAGCTTGTGGTTGAAACAGCAGCACAAACCCGCACACTATACATTGCTTTTTATTGTTTTACATTGTTTTTATGCAACAATGTCAATCAGCAAACACCGGAAACAAGGCATAGACTGAAGATTGAATTGAATTGAATATGTTTATTGAGCTATGACCTTTCGTCGTGCACTCACTTACAAGTATACAAGCCATACAAGCAACACTCAACCTAACATAACCACTAACATACCAGCACCTATCACTCACGCAACACCATCCCTGCAACACAAGGCCGCACAATGTGCATACCATAACCCACTCATCTGAACTTGAGCTATCTCCACCGACAGTCGCATAGTGTATCCTCTTCCTCTGCACACACTCCCAATTACACTGGATAATGCAAACTGCGCGTTCTGCATGAGCAGGCTCCTCCACTGTGCACAAGGTGGAACTTCGTCTTCTTCCTCTTCCTGCACTCGTACCATGTAACATAAGTCGACACGGACTCTAACCGTGAATATCTTTGGCAACACAGTGAGGTCACAGAGAATAGGGGAAAAGCAAAGTGGGGCCTAACTAAAGTTGCATGTGTGTGGCTGTGCAGCAGTTTGCTGACAATGTTGGTGAGCCAACAACACACTTTCCGGAAACATGAAAGGAAGCATTATTATCCTCATCATTAAAAAGATGCAGTGTGCTTGCTTGCTTGCCTGGTTGTCCATTTACTCCTATGGAAGTAGAAGACTACAAATATGAGGAATATGTCAGAAGAAAACAAATTAATCCGAATGTTTAATAGGCCTGTTTTTATCTTCTGATAACGCGTCTATAACCGAGATGTTAGAGAAAAAGTACCCTTTGCAACAACCATGCAACAATGCGCAACAATACATGACGTCAGCAATTGTTGACCAATTAAGTGGAGGGTTCCCTGTGTCACTCAGTTGATGGAAATTAGATGTGAGGGGCTGGATGCTTGTGCAGTGAGAGTATGCATGTCTACTCAGTGGGTAACTGTTGTTGCAGTGCATGTAACAACTGGGCAATCAACAAGGGTATGGGAAGCATGGTTTAACCAGTTTTTCAGGGGCCGTTTATAGTATGTGGTGATTGTAACGGACATCACCAGCACATGGGGTCTGTGCGTACAGACACTAGAGGCTGTAATCTTGCTAGGGCTGTTGACAACGTTGGACTCAATGTAAATGATGGGACACCAACCTTTTCCCGGTTGCAGTGTGGCTCTCCCCAAGAGTCTTGCGTTAGACTTTTTTGTGTGTTCGTTGGGACTAGAGTTATCGATTCTCTGTTTCCGATGACCAGAGGGGCAGTGATCACTTCCCTGTGATACTGCGCCCTCTGGGTAGGTCAGTGCCACAACAACCTCGTGTGCGTAAGAGACCACGAGCCTCTAGTGGTGTTCTGAGTGAGTGGGTTAGAGCTAATGTGAAGAGTAAGCCAAAGGGCACACAGGGGCGAAGAAATGTACAGGGGGGGGGGGTTCACGCAGGGTTCAGCCGGTATGGTAGACTTCACTCTGCACCCGTGCTGTCAAAGACAGGAGGCAAGCGTATCGGCTCTGGAAGAGGTGTCCATGTGACACTACCTGGTTTGTGTACCAGGGGACGTCATAGGAGGCGTCGTATCTGATCCAGCGGGAGCGTACCTTGTATCTTGATCGTATATGTGAGCATGTTGGCATGGCTGCTTCTCTGAGCGGTACCTGGTGTGTTCTCAGTCAGGATTCTTCGGCTGTAGTGCAGATGTGGGTGTATAGGATCAGTCCAAACCAGTGTTGACGGGGCGAGACTACGGCTGATGCCTTTTGTGAGCGCTTTGGGAGTGTGTACGTCCTCCCTTCTGGGATTTTCCACCACCAGAAAGTGCAGGATGTCCCAGTAGTGACTCCCCAGATGACCATCCTTGGGATGTATCGGAATTTTGGTCTGCTCTGAGCAGGTGCAAAAACAGTAGTGCCCCCAGGATTGACGCCATCACATATAAGAGCCTAAAGGGATTAAGTGTTGAATCTGTTACTGGGGGGCTGTCAATCCTCCAGGCAATTTTTAAGGGGAGTCTGCTCCCTGAATCATGGATATACACCATCATTATACTGGTGTACAAGGCAGGATCAGGATCTGGAATGGCACTTGGAATATCATGACTGTCTTGCCCCGTTTCAGTTCGGGTATTGAGCTGGCAGGAATGCACCGGATGCAGTAATGTACCTTCTGTCTGGAATTATGAGGCGTGGGTACATGGCCACACGGTTGTGGCTGTGTTCTTTGATATAAGGGCAGCCTATGATATGGTTGGAGTTTCCAGGGTCCGGTACGGCCTTGCACAGATGGGTGTTGGAGCATGGTTGATCAATGCGATCTGTGCTCTCTTGGGAGAGCGTAAATTCGTGATAAGAGCTGGCAGGTTCTGGTCAGCAGAAACCAGCTCTGACCAAGGCCTCCCTCAGGGGAGCTGCCTCAGTCCTCTGTTGTTTGCTGTCGCCATAAATGATGTTCTCTTGGCGATTGAGAGGACATCGAATGTTGTATGCTCCGTTGACGATGTTGCACTGGTTTTCTGGGGATGACCCAGAGGTTTGTCGTCAGTGTGCTGAAGCTGCAAGTTGAGCTCATCTCCGCTCTTTTGAGTGAGAGAGGGCTGCTACTGGCTTCAACTAAGATGGAACTAGTTGCTTTTAGTCGATTCCATGTGCGACGTGCGGAGCCTCTGAGCATTCAGGTTGACGGCACTGTGATCATGCAAGCAACATCGGTTAGATACTTAGGCATTGTTTTAGATGAACGTTTAGAATGGGATCGGCATGCTGGCCAGGTACGTAATAAGATTCGGACCAGGACCTCTACTCTTAAGAGATTATCCAGGATATATGGTATGAAACGTGGTCGCATGCTGGCGGTGTACAGATCGTTCATTTGAACAGTTCGAGATTACCATCTCCTACTCTTGTGTCCCTTTAAGAGGCACATTAAGTCGCTACAAGTGTCTGTCAATCAGTACCTTCCTAAACCACCGAACAGAACGCACCACTGTTAGAGACAGTTTGGCTCCAAACTTGGCCTCGCGCGTGCGCAGTGATGTTGCATCAGCCGTTCAGTACCTTCCTAAACTACAACACAACTCAACAAGCTCAGCAAAGTATTCGAAACGTCATATCTTCACCGTAATCAGACCTGGCTAATGGATTTGACCAAGATTGGCTAATAGATGTGACCCGGCGAGAGCAATGCCAAATTGCGAACCATCTCAGGAAGGTGGTTTGCTGAGGTGGAGGTTTGAGCATGCGCGAGGGAACAGTTTTGACGAAACAGATTCATCGCTGACGATGTTGACGTCAATCAAGCTGCATCAACACGGATATTAGCAGGGAATCAGCCAAACTGTCACCAACAGTGGTGCGTTTTGTTTGCTCTGTTTGGTCGTTTAGGAAGGTACCGAATGAGTGTCTGAGGATCATCACAGGCTGGCTCCTAACAACCCCAGTCCAGGCCCCGTGGGTGGAGCCATGCATACTACCATTACACCTGCGTGCAGCAGACCTGTTTGTGCATACTGTGCATTCGTAATGCTAGTAGGGGTGGTCATTACCAGTTGGATGGATTGTGTTTGATTATTCTTTGTTAGACCCAGTGGCGCTCAGTTCTCTGGGTCCCCCTGGGTATGGAATTGCTATTCTCCAAGAAATAGTCTGTTCTCTCTCTGTGTAGAGTGGTAGGTCCAAAAGTCTTCTGCCCGTGGGTGTGGTGCCCCAGGCTGGCCGCTGTCTTCACGGACCTTCCAGTGGGGTGTCGCATTTTCTGTGATGTGTCGTTCCACAGGGATGTGGGGTCGGGAAGAGTAGGGGTGGCTATTCCATCCCATAAAATTTTTTTGTGGTAGAGGTCTGGAATGGACCTCCTCTAGCACCATGTGTGAGTTGTGCGGTGTGTCTGTAGCCTTGGATGTTGCCCTGGAATTGGACTTGCACGGTTTCACGGACTCACATGCAGCTATTGCTATTCTGAGGTACTCCATAGCCTCTCTGTGTCTTTGTGACCCTCTTGTGTATGAAATCTTTCGGAAGCTATCGGCAGCAATGGGTTTGGGGCCTGTGAGTCTGCAGTGAGTTAGAGGTCATGTAGAAATTGCTGGGAACGAGCAGGCAGATGCAGTGGCTAAGGCAGCAGCTGTTGGGCGTGGCTCTCAAACCATCTGTCCTGTGGCCTCAGCTACAACAAGGAAGCCATGTCTGCGCGCTTGGACGCATGCGAACTGGGAGAAGGAGTGGCGGGAGGCTTCTATGGGGCGAACACTCTTCCGGATTCAGCCTGAGTGTCGTTTGTTGTCTTCTCATGATATGTTCCAACTTTGGATGGGGAAGGTGTTGTCTCGCCTACCCATGGGCCACTCTCTCCTGGTTGATCATTAGTACAGGCTAGGATGGACTCAGTCACCCCTCTGCTTGCACTGTGGTGTTGAGTTCTCTCTGGAACACTTTCTGTTTGTCTGTCGTGCTTTCCAGCCCTTGTGTTTGTCCTTTATTCGATTTGTCCAGGGGGACCCAACAGTCGCGAGTCTCCTCTCCTGGTCGCAGGGTGTAACTATGTTGCGTAGGCTACATGCAGTCGCTTTCTTTGTGAGACGATCAGGAATTCGAGTGTAAATCAGAACCTGCCCCTTTTCCTCACCGGTTCCTCTCTGTTCTGACCTTTCTCCAATTCCCAGCCCTCACAGTCGGGTGCAATTCACATATGTTGTGACTATATTATTTGTAGTGCTGCACACGGTTGTCATTTGGTTGTCTAGACTTTAGGTTAGATGTTGTAGTAGGGCATGTGGCTTTGGACAGAGGCCTGAATAAACTAATTCTAAGTCTAATTCCTTGAAAGTTTCGAAATTTTCAGGCACAATGGGTTGGGGCAAATCTTGACTGACTGCTTTTATTGTGAGCCCTGGCCCGCAGCCATGCACCCATCCTCCCAAAAAATACAACAACCAACCAAGAACATGACACCCAACTACACTAAAATACACCATAATACACTAAAATACACCAAAATACACAGCATAATGCACAAATCACCTACTAACACCACTGCGTGCCAGTGTGCCTTGCCACACTCCTCGGTCCACCCCGGAGAGGACACACTGAATCACCCAAAAACCATCCAGGGCGCACAGGAAAAAAGGGGGGAGGAAGAAGGGGAGGGGGGGTAGAAGAGCCCGGAGAGCCTACAGCTGCACTCCCTTTTTCCGTACGAAGCACACCACTCTCCGTAATGCCATCCTGGAAGCACTGGAACTACTAGACAAAAGATCGCCAATTGCAGCACGCGAGCGATTGCAGGGAAGAAGCGCACAGCGCTTCCTCGCAAATCGTTTGCACTCCAGGAGAAAATGCTCACGGGTGAAGTCAGCTCGGCATATGTCACAAATGAGGGACGCAGACCACCCGAGACGATGCTGGTGAGCCCGTAGTTGAGTGTGCCCAGTGCGGATACAGGACAAGACCCGGGCATCAGCCCTCACGAAGGCATCCAGGGTAGAGAACCGGTGACACAATGGCTCAAAGGACAGAATGGTCGAGCTACAACAATGGTCAAAAGGGAGATGAACGGCATCCCCAACAGAAGACTGGCAACGAACCCCAGTGGACCCAGCACCGATCGCACGATAGGCCCGAGACTACTATAGTCTCGAAGGATCCTAGCGACAGGGTCCTGCTGACCCCTGCCGATGTTACGCACACACAGAGACACCATAAGTTCCTGCACACGCACATGCAGTGGAGGCTCGCAGCTCTTCACCCACAGAGCCTGCACTGATGTACTGACTAGATATCCAGTAACAACACACAGACAGACATTCACCTCAACTTGCAGAGAGTGCAAATGCCACTGGAATGGGCTCAAAAAGGGCAGGTGATAGTTGATAACCGATCTGACAAAAGACCTGAAGGTAGACACTAATGCCCCCCTCTTAACCCCTTTCAGCCGACTCGGTTGTTTGAGGACAGACACCGAGCAAGGATGCGTTCTCGCAGCCATTTCATGTGGAGCGTCCAGTTCAAGTGCTCATCTAACTTTACGCCAAGATACTTTACTTCTGAGGACTGCTTAACCACAGCGTCATCCACCACAAGAGACGCAGGAGCCCTGCTCCTCTTAACTGACCGAGAGAAGACCACAAGTTCTGTTTTGGCAGGAGCCAACAGCAAGCCTCTCTCTGAAAGGCGGCTAGAAACACTAGTGATCGCATCCTGGGCACACTGACAGCAGGCAGTGACATCCTCGCCTTCAAACCACAGTGCTATGTCATCGGCATAGCACACTACATTCGCCGACTGGCGCCATTTCCTGAAGAACATCATTAATCGCCACAGCGAATAGAGTGGGGCTCAAACAACTTCCCTGAGGCAGACCCCCTATTCGAGCATGCTTCCTGGGACCAGTGGTCATTGACCCTGGTCGCAAACTGTCTGGTGACCAACAGAGCAGAAATCACGCTGACCAATTTCGGTCCCACACCCATCTTCTGGAGACTGTGGCGAACCCAGTTTACACTGATAGTGTCGTACGCAGCCTTGATATCCACGAACAGAGCCACAACGGCATGTCTGTGCGACCAGACTTCGTAGAATCCAGAGAGAAGGTACAGAACCGCATCCTGGGCAGTCCTGTTAGCACGGTAGCTGAATTGAACAGGCTCCAGACACTCAAGGTACTCCAGATGCCAGTCCAGGCACCGTATCATCATCTGATCAAAAACTTTCCTCAAGTTGGACAACAGGTATGTAGGTCGGTAGCTCAACAGACTAGTCCGTGGGGGGAGCCAACCTTATGCACCGGCACAATCACTGTGAACATCTACGACTCCGGAACAGGGGAGCCGTCCAGTAGAGCTTGGAGCAGAACGACACAGTCCCTCGCAGCAGCAGCCAGGAGAGCTTACAGGAACGTGTACCTGATTCCATTAAGACCAGGGACACTCCTGTCCTTGCACTTCGACAAAGCAGCTCTGAATTCAGCAACATCCCATGACACATCTGTAGGGGACTCGCCTAGGCTACATCCTAGGGTTACTACAGACTGCGGTGGAGGGTCCCCTCCCGGAAGAGCGTAAACACTCGCGAAGGTATCAGCCATAGCATCAGCTACTGTGTTAAAGGCATCAGCCATAGCATCTCCCCTCAATACTGTCCTTCTTGTGGCATCCAGATCGTACACCCACTGCAGTGTGTCCCTAGGGACCTGGTCATGGATAGCACGCCACGCCGCACTTAATGATGGAACCCCTTGCACCCCAACGAGAACACCCCCTCTGAGAAAGAGTCACGCTCGGAGTTAATCCAGTAAGCCGCCTCACTGGAAATGGCTTGATACGAAAACCACAAGGTATCGCAAGGATGTCGCTTCCACTGGCAGTACGCGCGACGGCGATCCCACACGGCAATCATGCATCTCCCAGTCCACCATCTCGGACGGGTCTGAAACGAGGAAGGCACGGGGCGCTTGAAATAACCAGGTTTGGAATACCTAGACATCCAATCAGTAAAGGATCCACTCGAGACGCTGGGCTTCCCATGGGATTTCCTAATCTCGAATTAGAATTAGGATATATTTCAGGGAGCTCGGACACGCAGTCATACGCTCCCAACAACATACAACATAAGCCCTTACAGCTGATTCTACAAATTCTTACCACACAGCACAGAACACAAAACCAAAACCTTTATCCGTATACACACTATAATCGACCAATAGTCACTGGAGCAGGGCAGAGTGCCCAGGGTCATACCAGAATGCCTGTTGTTCTAACAAATCTCACTATCGCAAGCAGCCGTCTTACACTACCTAGGCATCTATCCACAGAAAGAAGGCCATTGACCCGCGAGTCCACCTTAATCTACTCAATAATGCCTGTTCTGTATGACTTAGACCATTACAGGCCAAAAGAAGGTGCTTTGGGGTATACTCAGCATCACAGCGGAGGCATCTTGGGGACACAGACCAGCCCAGTTGGAACTCATGCGCCAACAACAAGGATTGGCCTGTCCGAAGCCAGGATAAGATCCTCCCACTCCGTGCTGGCAGTCCATCTAACAAGGAACTCGTGCTGCAGCTTGGTTGCACAGCAAAAAGTGTGCAGCCAGCAGTTGCTCCCTGCCACTCCTGTTATGGAACCACGAGATAAGACCAGCTCGTACAAACTGCGGAAAGACAACTGGCACAACAATTCGGGCATCCGATCCAGTGGAGGCTCTAGCTACACCATCTTCCTGCACATTCCCCTCAATCCCAGGATGGCCTTTCACCCATATCAGGTGTACTAAGTCCTGGGAGCAGGCAGCGTGAAGGTTACGACTACGTAAAGTATGGGATCACACAGGTCACATGCGGCGATGACGCTGCACAAGTAGAGCAGAGCAGATCTTGAATCAGTCAGAATTGTGAAAGAGAGGAGGAGACCCAAGTCCAGCACTACACCCATTGCTGCAGAAAGAGCATGCAACTCACAGATAACACTCGAGAACACCGCTTCAAGTCTCCAGCCACAGAACACTTGGAATCGCAACTCCTATTCCACCCATGGAACTCCCCCGATCAAGCGAGGCATCACAGAAAACCATGCATCCAACTGGAGCAACCCCAAAGACTCCCCGGTTCTCAGTGCACTAGGCAAAAGGGCAGAAGGCAGAGGCACGGGCAACCCGCAGAGGGGCAATACACGACACTCTGCAGCAAAGCAGCACCGTGCCCAGGAGGTCCCAGGGAGCCAAGCAGTGATGGCTGGATATTGAAATAGTCCCTTAACGCACTTTCAACTGGGTAATTCTTAGCCCTGCTGACGTTAGGGACACACAGAGCGCACGGAAGCTCCACCGCACGACAATGGAGTGGAGGTTCGCAGCACTCCATCCAGAGTGCACACACTGGGTTGGCGACAAGACCACCAGTAATTATACAGAGGCAATCATTCACAGTCACTTGAAGCGCTTTGATATGCCTCTTCTCATGACACAAGAATGGCTGGTGGTAATCTAGGGTCGGCCTAACGAATGACCGGTAGCCTGCGGTCAAAGAGCCACGCTTCACACCATCAACTCTAGGGAGCCGTTTGAGAATAGCCATTCTGGCTCTGACCTTTTCGTTGAGATGAGAAGTATGCCTGTCCCAGTCCAGGTGCACATCCAAATGGACCCCCAGATACTTGACTTCAGCACTCTTCCTGATCAACACCCCATCAACAGTGATAGTCAAGGGCACACGCGGTCGAGTCCTAAACGTACTAAAGACTACCATCACAGTTTTGGACGGCGCCAAATGCAGGCCCCTCCTCCGTAGGAGGGCCAAAACCTGCTCAACAGTCAGTTGGGCACAGTGACAGCTGTTGGTCGTATCGTTACTGACAAACCAAAGCGCAACATCGTTAAAACTGCAGTTAATTCTCCTATCTCAACCAGTACATCATTTATAGTGACGGCAAAAAGCAGAGGGCTGAGACAACTCCCTTGTGGTAACCCACGATCAGAGCTGGATTCCCCAGACCAGAACCTGCCCGCACGTGTCACAAACCTCCGCTCACCCAAAAGTGTGCAAATGGCATCTGTGAGATCTCGGCCTACCTCCCTGTTGACTAGGCTACTCTTCACCCAGCTGACTTCAACAGTATCTTATGCCACCTTTATATCGAGAAAGACGGCAACAACTGTGCAACCATGGGCCCACGCCTCATAGATGCCAGACAGGAGATACATGACAGCATCCTGTGCGTTCCTCCCGGCCCTATAACCAAACTGAGTGGGGGCAAGGCAAACACAATACTCAAGGTGCCATTCGAGTCACTTAATGAGCATCCTCTCGCAGACCTTCTGAAGACTAGACATCTGAGGGATGGGACGATAGTTCGAGACGTCCGACCTCGCCGTCTCAGGTTTGTGTACCGGTACTATGATAGGGTACAGCCAGGAATCCGGAACCGAACAATTATTGAAAACTGACTGTAGTAAGGCCACTCCTTTACTAACTGTCTGCTGATCAAGGCCCTTGAGACTCCTTTAAGAGACCCAATCAATTCCCGGAGAGCTAGAGTTCTTGTACTTAGCCAGGGCTGCGGAGAACTCAGACTCATCCAAGGGAAGGTCTTCTGCAGAGTTACCAATATCTCCGAAGAACAAGGACGGCGGGGGAGACCCTCGCAGCAGAGCATATACACTCGCGAACCGATGACAGAAGGCATCAGCCATGTCCTCACCTCTCAAAATTGACCTTGCCCTGTCTTGCGGGTCATAGACCCACATTTGCGAAACTGCAGCAGAGTTTCGATTAAGGATTAAGGACAGTCTCAAGCGACACTGCCGACCCTGCCATACCGGATCCCATTCAGTGCGGATCAAATACGAAGATTCCCTGGATATACCACGATATACTAGCCAAGTAAAGTCACTCGGATGACGCTTTCACTGACGGTACGCTTGCCACCTATCCCGCACTGCACTAGAGCAAATTCTAGTCCACCAGATAGGCTGAGTCCGAGACCTTGATGGTTTCTTCCTCCTCACTTGAGAACCACCACCAGAGCAAGAGGCAACCCATTCTGTGGCAACACCATTAGAAACACGTGGCCTCTGCCTAGACTGAAGCCGCCTAAGCTGGGGACGACCAGGAGGGTGCAGAACCACAGGAAAGTATTCGCTGCCCCTCTGATCATCCGAAATGGCAAACCGGAAATACTTTGTTACACCAGGGGAGCACACAAAGAAGTCCAGGACTGACTCCTGTATAGTGTCTAATTGCCAATGGGCAAAGGTTGGGATTCCATCCTGTAGAAAACGCAGACCTACCCTGTTGCAAAAACCGGCAAGCGGCGATTACAGTAGTTTTTGAAGGATATATTTAAAAAATCTACACTAAAACCACAAAACGAACAATTTAAAAAATGGTTCACTGAATTTTCGGTGAAGAAATCGTTGACCTTCGTCGGAGTGTTTGCAGCTATTTGAAAAAGATCGTTCACATCTCTCACTTGGTCATGGTGCTGGTGGAGTTACCATTGAGCTGTACAGCTTTCTGGATTAGAGGGAGCCACTTCCGGTTTAGTTTTTCTGTAAGCTCTGGATGTAGCAGTTTATCGATGTTGTTATATGTCGCTGCTGTAAGATTCATAAGTGGCACATTATTTTGGATGAACTTTGTTATGGCTATGGACTCTAATGCTCTCAGGTGACTATCTTGGAGGGAGTTGGATTTGAGTAAGATTGTGGATTCATCCAATGCTATGGGGTGTTGCATTTTCTTGTGGTGGAGGGCAATGCTGTTTTTCTTGTCCTCATTTTCGGTGGCACTGACATGTTCTTCTGAACTTGTGTGCAGGGAATCTCAGCTGTAGGTACTTGGTTTTGGCTGTTGATAAACACTTAGCAGCTGTTGTTTCGTTGGACGACCTCTCAATAATTCGACGTATTTCGTTGCCCATGATGGCCAGGAGCTGTTGGCGAGGGTGTTTTGACGTGTATGGGATGGCTCTTCCTGTGTGTGTGGGTTTAACGTATGGTTCGTATTTGATTTCGTTTGAGTTAGGCCTTCGTTTGAGCAGGACGTCTAGGAATGGGAGTGTCTTATTATTCTCTTTCTCTATCGTGAACTGTACTGAGGGGTTTCAGTAATTCAGTGCTTTGAAGATGTTTTGCAAGTCGCTGGCGAGGAGTGCTGCAATTACATCGTTAACATACCTTCTCCACAGTGTTATATCCGGGAACAGATTCACTATATGCTCGTCTACAAATTGTAGCACGATTTCTGCCAGTACTGGCGAGCACAAATACCCCATTGGGGTACCTGATTCTTGCAGGTAGGTATCTTCCGAAAAGATATCCTAGCTTATCCTTCAGCCATGCTACATTTAACGTCCAATGAAGGGTCGCTTCTAAGACCACACCAAGGTACTTTACACTCATCTTTGAGATGACAATTTGATCTCCTACACGCAACTGAACTTGACTCGGAGGACTCGGGAGGCTCCTCGCAAATACAACAACCTCAGTCTTGGCCGGGGCCAAAAGCAGGCCTCTCACACTTAGGAGATGCTGAATCTCCTCTAGTGTACATTGCGTATTTTCCACTAACAGACTTAGTACATCGCCAACAAACCAAACTGCCACATCATCCGCATGACAGACGATATTTGCAGCTCTTCCTACTTCTACCAGCACCTCGTTAATAGCTCCCGCAAATAATGACGGACTCAAACAGCTCCCTTGCGGGAGCCCCCTGTCCATGGTCGCTACAGCCGACCAGTTTCCATTCATTCGCGTCACAAAAACATGTGATCATTATAATATCACAATCGTGTCTACAAGTTGCCTCCTACTCCCATGGCTATTAGAGACGCTTTAACCCACGCTGTAGACACTGTCTAAAAAGACAGCCAAGACAACCTTGCCCTGTGCCCATGCTTCGCGAATGCTAGAGAGCAAAAACAACACAGCATCCTGGGCACTGTGACTCGGGCGATAACCAAACTGAACACCATCTAAACACTCGTAGTATTCCAAGTGCCAGCTTAATCTTTTAATAACCATTCTCTCATAAATTTTCCTAATGCAAGACAATAGAGAAATCGGTCTGTAATTAACTAATTTCGATCTGGTGCTGCCTGCTTTATGAACAGGAACTAAAACTGTAAACATCCAGGCTGGTGGAATGGAGTTTTCGGAGAAAACTTGCTGAAACAGTGCCCGCTGATCAGTAATCGTCCTACGATGCACATCACTATAACGAACTCCGTCTATACCCACTGCACTGGAGTCCTTGGATGACTTAAAGAATGCCTTATTGGATGCCTTAAATCAAGGATGCCTTAAATTCCGAGAATTCCCACGATAGGTTGCCCACGTCCGACACAGGCCCACACTTGGTGTGGGAGGAGGAACGCCTTCTGAAAGGTTATACACATTTGCAAATCTTGCGTTGAAGGCGTCCGCCATTTTCACTCCTCTCAGCACTTCACAGTCAGCTATAGACGCCTTTGCACTGTATACCCACTGCTGCACTGTTTTGCTGTTACTCCGACCTACAGCCTTCCACGCCTGTAGAAGTGAGTTTGAGCCAGCAACTCGCTGACACACACGCTCACCATACAACATCTTTTCTTGCCTCAGAATGAAGCGCGACTCCGCAGACACACTATGATAAATTAACCACAACTCTTCTGTCCACACTCGCTTCTACTGCCTATAAGCTTTGCGTCTATCTTTAATAGCCACAGTACAGCGATGTGTCCATCACTGTGGATGGACAGCTGTAGGTTCGCTGTGCTGCTGCTCTCGCCGCGGTACACCAATCCAAGCACTAAAAATGCCACTACCTGCAACAGGTCTTCGCGACCCCGGCTTTCTAGACCTAATCTCAAACCTTCCCTAAATGCGAGGATTGAGAGCAACCGGGAAGTAATCACTTCCTCGTAAATCGTCTGAGACAGCAAACTCATACTTATCCGCAACACTACATGAACACACAAAGAAGTCTAGCACAGACTCTTGAACCCCATTCTGGCGCCATCTATGATAGCATAGTTGGCGTGCCATCTTGCATGATAACTAACCCCTGGCTTTCAATGGCACTGGCTAACCTATTGCCACGTGCGTCAGCCCGGACAGAGCCCCAGTCATAGTGGTGGCTGTTGAAGTCACCACCCACAATTACAGGCGTTTCAAATTGCCCAAACCACTTTGTCCAGTCTGCTACTGATGGAGCGCTCCTAACATGCACAAGTACAACCCTTACCCAACTATTGGCCATGTAAATTTTCAATGCCACAGCATCAATGCCAATTACTTGTTGCACTACAGTTAAAACGCACCACCCACTTAATCAAAACTCCAACTTTGGAGATTGACAATACAAGATCCGCCTTCCACCCAGACGCATCAAACCCACGCATGTTGTTGACTTCCTGGATGCCCAAAATATCCACATGCTTCAAGAGAAGCTCTACCTCTTCTAGTTTCCGCTGAATACCACGAGCATTCCAAGACGCCAATTTATAATACGTCAGTATTGCGAATCTTGCAGCCCCGATACTAAACTCTCCCTAACCATATTCCCCTACCTCTCCTGTGCTCCCAGATCCACTGCTGCTCATAATGACTTGGCTGTCTAAAATATGCGACCCAGGGACCTCCTGCAAAGATGGGCCCATTACGTTCGCACAGTCACGGTCGTTTTCATTTTGTGGCACACTTGCAACTTCCACTTCAACGGGATCGATGGACATGATACATCCATTCTCTCCACTGGTATCATCTTCTTTTTCTTCAATGGGAATGCTATTCTGAATACTTGTAATCTGCCAATCTGTTGACATTGGTGACAGAACACTTTTCCTCCTTTTTCGTTTCTGCTTGGCTGGTGGTATGAGCCAAGGACTGCCACAGTCCTGATCACAATCTTTGTGTTGCGCCAAATTCGTACGCTGCTGTTCACTTTCACCACCCACAGAAACATTACAGTCTTCATTACGCTCCCGTCGCCGAAATTCTGTACTTTCTATCGTAGCAGTAAGGCTGGGGGCACTCACCTACAAGCTCTGAACCTGCTGCTGCTGCTGCTGAACATGCTGTTGAGCCTGCTGAGGTTGCAGCTGCCGTGGCTCTACTTTCTGTTGCTTACGTTGTCCTTGAGTTGATCGAAACGCTTGCTCACTATTCTGTACATTTTGCTGCACTATTTTGTTCCTTACTGCTGCTTGCAGATGTTGACAAAGGTGTTGTGGGTCACACCAAATGTCGCACACTTCACACGCGCGACTCACGCACGCGCAACGAAAATGACCTCTTTTTTGACACCTTAGACATTGGGGTGCACGATCCTTTACCAGAACTTAGGTCTGGTTGCCTTTGATTACTGCAACATCTGGCACATCTTCGATCGTCACCCCTCTCGTAATTGCAGCTTCACTCGGTGAGTTGTCGTCTCACACACACCCCTGATTTTCAACCTCTCAAATTCGTGTTCCTCAAGGGTCGCTATACACGGGGTGTTATGCTTCGGGGCAGCCAGTGAAGTCGCGTTTGTATGGACAGTTCGTGTAGGTCATGCATTTCTGCCGCATAACCATTAATGACAAGTTTTGCTTTTAGCAACTTCTGTTTCGCTGCGAAGGTTCATACTTCAATCTCAAATACATAGCCCGCAGGCAGTGTACCTGCTCCCACGATCTCTTCAGCCCCTACTACATCAGCTACTGCGAGATAAATCTGGGTAGTAGAACAAGGTCCTCCTGCCACTGTGCACACCATAACCACCGATTTTGGCATTCTCACATTAGTCAGGCCTCTTCCATGTAGCCTTTTGAGGGCTTGCTAACCCCTAGATTGCTGCCCTAGATTGCTCAAGTCTTTCTTCCTCTTCCTCTTCTACTTCGCTGTCACCCCATGCCACTCTATCTCTGTTTGCTACTGCTGCACTAAAGAGTTTTACTGTCCGCACTGCTGCTCTCTCTCTTGCATCCCACCTCGGTTCTCTCTCGCAACTTGTCCGCCATCTTGTTTCTTCGCTACTTTGACTACAGTGTCAACACCATACCTTCTCACTGCTTTTTCATCAATTCCTCATTTCTGTGCTTCGCTCATTACCTGCACAAACACTTCGTCATTACCACACCCAAGTTGATTTCACTGCTCGTCAGTATCTTTTTCTGATACAACTCCCGAAGGAGCGCATCCACATCAACCTACGCATTTTTTAAATAAGGATTAGCATTGAGTCAGTGACTTAATGGTTTACCGTTAGTCTCCCAATCGACATATCTTCAGTTCAAAAACTGTTATGAGAAATGGTAATTGGTTCTCCTTGAGAAATGGTAATTGGCTTACATTAGCTATCCTAAGCAGATACATTGTTAAGCCTTGCGAACAGATTATCTTCATAAAAGTATTAAATAAATAGAAAGGTTGGTTTTTAATTTCTCAATTTTGCCAAAACTACAGAAAATAATTAAATTTTTCATTTCTCAATTTAACTCGGGCATTTGAAACTTAACTGCCTGAACATTCAGTCAAAGGAAATATTAAAGAAGCGGCCAGGAATAGGGGGGGGAGGGACCTCCTTCTACTAGGAACAGCAGCACCACGTTCCTCACTACTCTTCCTTCCCCTTACTAGACCTCTGTAAAAGAGGAGACAGGGTGGAACACTTCCCACCACATTAGGTAATTTATTTTCTTCTTCCTCAAAAACACCAGCATTTACTAATGCTCTCCTGACACGACGAACCCTCCGTTCCGCTGCGTTCCTCGATTCACCTTCCGCATCCTACGATACCATCAGTCCGACGTCGCGAGCTACGGGAACCCTTGGGGATGGTTCTGTATCCCGCACTCCTCGTTCCGCATCCCCTTCACAGGTTCCACCAGTTACGGATAACGTGGAGATCTTCAACCTCACAACGAAACAAGACTCTGGACCAACCGATTCCACCTCCAAGTCCACTTCTTTCCGGGCCATCATTCCCGGTGCCTTGCAATACCGCAGCCACGTTCCCGATTCCTTGTAGCCAGCCTCCTCTGGTACGGTACCATGCGTTCCCTCTTCATGCACTAATGAATGCTACGCCTGCCTCAAACTCCGACTCAAGGCCCGGAAAGTTGCTGCCAAGATTGACCTTCTCCGCTGGTCCGCAACTTACTCCTCTTGGTCTGACTCTGCATTCCTCCCAGCCTTTGGTAGCTGAACGTTCCGCTATCCAGGGGACTGACGAACCACTCACCTCATCTCAAGCACATTCTTATAACCCTTTTGCCAGCAAGGCGTCCGCTTTAACGGTCCTCTCTACATTAGAGGTGGAAATTTACTCCTTGCTCTACATCTTTCGTTCCTCATTCGGAATTACTGACCATTCCGCCCTCCATTGGATGTAAAAAAAATAATAACTAGAAGACTTAAATATGACGAATAAGCACCAAATAAAGACCTCGGCTTTCTCCTACGTTTCGTTTCTTTAGGGTCACGAGACCTGTGTTCCCTTCGTTAACCTAATAAAAAAAAAAAGAAAGCCACACAACGTTCCGTTCCTGATGTTCCATTCCTCATCAAGACACGGCGTCCTCAAGTCCCACAGATCCGCCCTACGTTCTGCCTCCTGTTGCCCCTAGTCATTAGGCCTGTAGAGGTTTCCGAATTACCAACGAACAAGAACACACTGGATCTTTCTTCCTAGTACAGCCACCTTGGTGGTTACTCCTGCATTCCTCTCTCCTCTCGTTCCTCGTCCCTACATTCCTGCAGACGCGTTTCGCGTTCCTGCGTTCCTGCGTTCTTTGCTACGTCACCTCAGGCCGTCTTTGGTGCCGTTCCAACGTTCCGCTGGTTTTACTGCTATTAAGGGTCGGCACCAGGGCTTGATGTTCTGCCCATTGCTGCTTGTCAACCACACCTACTGTTTGCCTGCCCCTGCAGGTGGCAGTACTTCTCTTCCAGAATCTATAGTTCCAGTCATTCCTCGTTCCTGCGTTCTTCCGTACGCATTCCGCGTTCCTGCGTTCCATACTGCTAATTCGGGATGTCTCTAGTAGCCATCCCTCTGATGGCTTTAATATTGCTAACAACACATACAAGTCATACACAGCGATCCTTTCTTTCCAACAGAAGGTTGTGCTGGTCCCGAAGACCTCGATTCCCGGACCTTGATTCCTCCAAGGATATGCCTTGAGAAACCGATGGTTCCCTCCACAACCGCTTCGCCAGTCTCGCCCTTTGCAGCCCTCAATCCAGGGGACGTCATCATGTTCCTAAGTATGCACCTCCTACCATTCCGGAACACCTCTCTGGCACATGACTTGAAATCCAGGTCCTTTTTCCTTAAAACTCAACTGATCAATAATAAACCCGGATTTTTTTTAGCTGCAACTCGCCAGCTTGCAACACGAACAACTACTTCACCACCTCCGCGCCTTTTTACCATCCCGTTCCTCATGGTAACTCTGTTCCCTCTCGTTCCGCCTTAACAGTAACACAGCTTTCTCAATAACAAGTCCATTACCGTCATGGATCTAGCAAAGCTGAATTTCAAGCACAGTTCATTCTCCGATCCTCCGGTTCCCTCTGCTGACTTTGAGGACCGAAGTCCTTCCCGGTATCCTAGTTCCGCTTCACCAGCAGCCAGCCCTGCTTTCCGTCCCACTTCTGGAACCTGCGTCACAGCGTTTCCCCTTAGGAATGATCACAGCTTTCTCTTCACTCCACTACCCTCTGCGCAACCTCCATCATGTATAGGTTTGCGCGATGCAACATGTCTCATCGTTTTCCCCAACTCACATCCAACGGCATTACGCCATTCCCGACCATCCCGGTCCTCCATCCCACAGTTGAATTTGCACCTTCGGCTGCATTGCTGTCAGTGTCAGTACCAGGACAAACCAGGAATGGAGCCAGCACGTTCCTCTCCCTGCCGAGTGCTGGTCTGCTTCTCCCCGTCCTCCTCTGGGGACATGCCCACATCTAATGCTAAACGTAGATTCCGTCTCACGTCTGCCTCATCGTTCCCTAGCCTACCTCTCATTATCCTCTTGAATGATGTCTTCATCGTCCGAACGGAAGCTGACTCTTCTCCATATCAGACTCCCGCCTTCCTTGCACCAACGGTTCCTTGTGATCCTCCAGCAGGTCGGCCCTCAAAAGGACATTTCCAGCCTGTCGTGCTTCCTGCTCCTAAGATATTTTCGCCTCTCAAACTTGCCGTCCCTGGCCATGTATTAACAACAACTTTCCATCTCTAGACTTCACGGAAGGCCCCAAGGACCATGTTGTCTCATCCCGGTTCTGGGTCACCCGTCTTGTTACGTAAATGCGCCAAGGCACCTTTTCTGTCGTAGTTATCTACGTTCCAGACCACCCCCATCCTCACGGACCTACCTTTGGTCCTGCTGCCGATATATCACTGAACCAAACAGCTGTTCATATTTCCAGCAAGCATACCTCGGAACGTACCGACTTTCTAAAGTACCACTATACCACCTCGGTTCCCTTCCGGCCCGAGTCTGCCATCCTTCCCAGTACTGGACTAGGTTAAGATAGTCTTTGTTGCCCTCTTCAATAATAATGATTAACACACGCTTGTCACTGTGACTATGTCACTACAGCGATCCCTAAGGGTTTCAGTCACCCATTGGCGACTGTTTCTCCTTTACCCTGGAACCTGCTTGCAACTGCTTCCTCCGGTGGAACCTTCTGCATCCAGTCCGGTTCACTTAGCAACCAATTGCTCCATGCACTTGCCACCGACCGATTTACACAACAAACCTTTCAAGATCTACAGGATCATCTTTCGCCTCCTACAGCGGTTGCCTTCAGGTTCATTGAGTCCAGTTGACTTCAGGGTAGCCAGTCCATAGCCAGGGCGCCCGTCACCAAGGCCCACCTCCAGTGACGAAGTCTGTTAAGTGCATTAAAAAACAAGTAATGGAGATTTTTGAGGGCAACCAAAAACATATCTTTACAGCAAGGCTGGTAACCGACAATATACATTACCTGTTTTTTACAACAGGCGACCCGCCCTTCTTCCCCTCTCGAGTTGCCTTGGTAACAATTGAGAGTGTTAAAAGAGATGAGGATTGAAGCTGTGCCAGCGTTTATATAAGGAGGACTGCGTCTGCGCATGCACAGTGAGATACCTATGGGACTGGCAGGGATTCCAACTATCTTTCTTTCTCTGGAAGAAGAACTGAGAATCCAAGAGAGTGCATTAAAAAACAGGTAATGATATTTAGGTTGGGCAAAAACTATCTTTAACCAGCCTTGCTGTAAAGATATGTAAATATACCTTCCATACCTATCTACTATCTGGCCAAGTTTGGTCGAAATATATTAAATAGGAACGGAGAAATTAATAGTTCTAGTTTTGCTGGAAAGAGGACTTCAATCATATTATAAACACGGCTATCGCCGTGTATGATAATACAATTTCACCACAGCTACTGTGGTAGGGCAACGGAAGGGCCTTGAACCTCCAATACTGAGCCTAATTAAAAAATAAGGTGGAGGTTAAGGGCAAAAAGTCACAGGAAAGGGGAAAAACTATTTGATCAAAGATAAAGGATGCTTTAAAAATGGCTCCAGATCCTCCTCTCTAATCTGACGACAGAAACCCTGCACTGTGGGTTGGATCACAGTAATCGCGTGAAGTGGATTCCATACATTCACCACACGTGCCGAAAAAAGTGTCGGTGGCAGTCCAAACGTGATCCCTGTGCCACCAACTTCCAACCATGACCCCGTGTACGAGGTGGGACAGGTGCAAGATCAAAAAGCGGGGGGCAAACAGCAGTAATGCCGTGTAAGATCTTAAAAGTTAACGTTAGGTCGTATGTAATTCTACGTAGTTCAAAGAGTTCAAGGCTATTAGTTTTACGGCACTCAAAATAATTTAAGTCCTATAAGTCGGCAAATTTTTTTAGTGTTTTTAGTGAATTTACGCTGGACTGTCTCTAGAAGGTCAATGTCCTTAACTAGTAGGGAGACCAAAGTGGGGTGGCATATTCCAAGAGTGGTCTAACGAACACCTTAAAGGCCCAAACTTTAGTGTGCAAACTTCCAGAGGTGATACATTTATTTACCAAGACTGAACAACTATATGCCAGTGCACATGTCTTTTGACAGTGGAGTGAAGATTTTAAATCAGAGGTGAACCACACACCAAGGTCCCGAAGGGAGAATGCACTGATCCAGGCAATACAGGGAGCACCCATTTTGGGTGCCCACGTGGAAAGAGAAGCATTTAGTAGTGGAGAGTGGCAACTGCCAAGACTTAGACCATTCAGATACCTTTTGGGTCTCGTAATCAAGATCCAAAAGTTTCGTCGAGCCGAAATTTTCAGTGCCAATTTTAAGGTCATCGGCTAATTTAAATCCGAAGGTACTGTCGCAGGTAAACCGTAGGTCATTCAGATAAATAACGAAGAGCAATTGGCCAAGGACCGACCCCTGTGGAACCCCACAAGGCACTGGCACCACCATAGAAATTTCCATCGCAACCGCCACCTGTTGTGTTCGGTTTCGTAGTAAAGACCTGATCCAGCCAGCTAGGTTTCCCTAGTATACCACACTCAGTAATTTTGAATAACAATTTACGTTGGATTGGACGCTTTCTTAAAGTTAAAATAAATCGTATCTGAAGGAATCCCGAGATCGAGTACACTGGTCCATCTATCCAGAACACAAACTAATTGGAGAGTGGCTGATCGACAAGGAAGGAAACCAAACTGATCGCGGTTAATGATGAATTATTGGTCAAAAAACATTAAGATTTCGTTCCGAATAATAGATTCCATAATCTTACAAGCAACACATGTAAGAGCTATGGAGCGATAATTTGCAGGATCTGAAGGTGTTCCCTTCTTAAATATCTACATATATAATAGGCAGCAGCGGCCGATTGCACCGGCCTCGCCATCCTGTCGTACAATCAAGCGCTCCACCCTATAGCGCCATCTGTTGACGGGATTCGCCTTCAAATTCTGGTTGGGACACTTTTCCAACGTATTCGAACAGATGGCGCCACTTACCAAACCTGCGATGTCGCCATCTGTTGACGACCTTGAACTACAAGTTCGAGTTATAACACTTTTTTCTAAAGTCTTCGAAGAGATGGCGCCACTTACCAGACCTTCCACACCGCTTTTTGGATCATATTTTGGCATATTATTGTGGCACCAAAGCGGCAACAAAGTTTTAGGTCGTGTGGAATGTGCCATTGTCGGCGTTTGAGCTAAAAGAAAAAACAACCCGTGTCTACTAAACCAGACAACTTTGAACCAAACGACGATAGGTTCTAAATTTCGAGCTCGAAATTGGTAGCCTGATATGATGGAAAGGAGCATTTATTTCCTAAATGCTCACTTCCAGGAAGAAGTTGAATTGTTTTGAGTTTGAGTTTGAGTTTCTTTATTGAGCAGAAGGGGCCTTCGAGCCATGCGCTCATGCTACAAACTAACCTAGTTACTACTTAAACACTTAAACACTAACACATTAAAACACATCAATGTACATCAAATATCTGGCCTGCCCGGACTTCACTAAGGCAAACCCGACATAATGCGAGAGGGGTGCCGAACCAACGGGGTAGGACACCAGGGAACACCAGAATGAACCAGAGTCATGAGTCAAACCGCTGTGTAGCTCGGCAAAACCCCAAGACCCGACCCAGGGACCCACCGCCAGCCACCACATGCGGCGGGACCCCTAGAAGCTGTCGCAATGGATCCCTTCCCCCCTCCCCCCTAAGCAAAAATCGGCGCTGAGACACCCAGCGTGGACAATCCAAGAGGAAATGCTGAACAGTTTCCGGACCACCCCCACACGCACACAATGGTGACCGGACCCACCCAAGATGGGCGAGGTGAGCCTGTAGGGGAGCATGATCTGTACGAAGCCGCGACACCAAGCCTGCATCCCACCGTGACAGGCAGTTCAGGGCAGTCGGGGTAGCCGTAGTGGGACGCAGGATAAAGCGCTGCCTACCCGTTGTGGCAGCAACCCAAGCTGCATCCCATTCCTCCCGAAAAATACCAGCAGCCACTGGACGAAGGTCACGAGGGCTCACCGCGAAAGACAGCCCGTTACACCCACCGCATGCACCACGGCGGGCAAGCGTGTCAGCCAGCTCGTTGCCGAACACGCCAGAGTGACCCTTCACCCAGCCAATAGACACGGTTACCCCCTGGAGCCCCAACGTAAACACCTTCCATCCCACCTCCCGTGCGATAGGGTGCTAACATTGCGCTGAGTGAAAGCACCCCCTAAGAAACCCCAACCCCGCCAGCGAGTCTATCAACACACAAAACTCTGGGAACTGCAGGTCTGCTCCAATGTCAATGTCCACTGAAAGTGCCACCAATTCCCCGACAAAAGCTGAGGGGAGGGCCCGCAAAGTAAACCCATACTCCAAACGCAAGTGCGGGACACACACCCCAACTCCCCCAAGCCCAGATGGCACGAAGGAGGCATCACAAAAGACCTGAGCACAAGAGCCAGGCAAACGTACAGGGACCGCAGGGTCCAATACAGCCGCTGCCGCAACGCAGCACCACTGCCATGGGGCTGGGAGATGAACAAATACTGGCAAAGGGAGTGCACCCAGGGGACCCTGACATACAAGAGAAGAGCCCAACCCAGGGGCCCCAAGTAGCGCACGGGCCCCAGGCGGTAGCAGCCCATAATCGGTGAGAATGCGAGCCAGAGGGTCCGATATGCCCCTCGCGATGGCACGCAAGCAGAGTCTCACCAACAACTCCTTCGCTCGATACACCAGTGGGCACTCCCCGGCCTCAACATGAAGGGCAAACACTGGGGTTGAAGGCAAGCAGCCAGTGACCACACGAAGACAGTCATTCAGTGCCACCTGCAGCCCACCTATGGCCTGCTGGGAAGAAGCCAATACTGGAGCATGAAAATCAACACAAGAGCGGAGGTACACTTTATAAAAGTTAACAAGTGTGCTGCGCCTTGCAATGGACCGATTCCCAGCCAGAGACTTCAACACACAAAGACGGCTCGCCACGTTCCTGCGAACAGCGGCTACATCGTGCACCCACGTTAGCTGTGGGTCCAGCCAGAACCCCAGATACCAGACTTTATGGCACGACCGCACCAAGGTACCATTCACTTGGAGGGCAGCCTCACAGACATGTCCCCGCTTGAACGCCATGAGCTCCGTCTTGGCACCAGCTAACTGAAGACCCCTGGCAGTGAGAGCTTTGGAACCACCGTCTATAGCAGATTCCAAAGCAGCCAACATTTTTGGCAGGTCCTGACCCGTGAGCCAGACTGCCACATCGTCCGCATACGCCACCACGTTGACAGCCAGACTCATTTCCACCAGAACAGAGTTGATAACAATGGCAAAAAGCAACGGGCTGAGGCAGCTACCCTGCGGTAAGCCCCGACCAGTCACTCTCACCCCAGACCAGAAGGTGCCGACTCTGGTGGCAAAGGCCCTCTGGCCAAGCAAGGCAAGCACAGCCGCCCTCAGCTTGAGGCTGACCCCCAACCCGTTCAGTTCATGCCCAACCCACAGCACATCGACCATGTCATACGCCGCCCTGATATCCAGGAACACGGCCACAGCAAAACAGTCATTTAGCCATGTCTCGCGTATCCCAGATTCCAGGAACAGCATCGCGTCCTGTGCTCCTCGGTGCTTCCGAAAACCGAACTGAGCGCCAAACAAACAACCAGCAGCCTCCACCTGCCACACCAACCTATTCACCAGAACCCTCTCATGCACTTTACGAGCGCAGGACATAAGAGCGATTGGGCGGTAACTGGTCACAGCTGACCGTACCTTACCCCTACCAAGGACTGGGTTCAAGATCGAAAACAGCCACGACGGCGGGAGCGGAGCCCCATCAAACCGGCTTTGTAAGTACTCGAGCAACGCAGCGCTGCCCTCGGCATCCAAGGCCTTAAGATCCTCGTATGACACGCCGTCGATTCCTATCGCGCTGCCTGCCCGTCATGCAGCCAGTGCTGCAGAGAGCTCCAACCTAGTTAACGGTGAGTCCGAGCCATCCCTCCCCTCTGAGCCCCCCCCCCCAAACGTAGGCCGTAGGGGGAGGGAGTCCCTTAGGGGAGTTAAACACCGTAGCAAAGTTTGCATTAAAAGCTTCGGCCATGCCAATACCGCGCAAGACTTCGCCGGACCCACCAACACCCAATCAATAGCGGGGCGGGCATCCTGAGGCCTCACTAAAGCCCAGACTCTATGTATTGGCAGACCCTCAGAAACCCTCGCGCAGAGTCTAGTCCCGAATTGAGCCTTTTCCCTGCGGAGGATGAATTGTGTTTCCTGTGCCACACCCACAAACTCGTACCACCGTTCATCGCTGCGGAGTCGCTGAAACCTCTGCCACGCTCGACGCATATCCCTAACAGCCAGAACACATGCAGGTGACCACCATACAGCGTTCCGCTTACCAGACACCCTGCTCACCCTCCTCCCCTCTCCCCTCCTGACCCACTTTCTCACCCAGGGCGCAAAGTCACCGGAATCCACCACAGGACACGTCTGCCGAGCATGGGAGCTGAAAACCCTCCTCCGGCCCTACCCCAGGAGAGCGCTACAGAAAGTGATTGCTACCCCGTAAATCAGTCGAGACCTCAAAGGAAACTTTCGCGGCCAAACGACTAGTACAGAGGAACAAGTCCAATACCTTACTCCTGAATGGTTCCCCAATATCTGCGGATAAAGGTTGGGTTCCCATCCTGAACCACAGTCAGATCAAAACGATCCAGACAGCCAGCTACAATACAACCTCTCGCATTACAGGACGCGCTCCCCCACAACCAATGGTGTGCATTAAAATCCCCCTCTAACACAACAGGGCCCACAAGGGACGACACCTAACCCTCCCATTCTTCCCTAACAACAGTCCCTATCATATGTAAGAATCCCACCGTTACCCATTCCCCCTCCCCCCCCCCCTCTCCACCAACCCAAATCCTAAACACGCACGCATCAATCCCACGACAGGGGGGGAAAGAGGGGTGGGCACACAAAGGGACTTGAGCACGAATATATGCCCTAATCCCTGACCTACCGAAACCAACAACCCCGACAAACCCTTCCAGCTCAGGAACCACACCAGGCGGAAGCTTAGATTCCGCCAGGCCCAACACGTCTACTTTGGTGCTCAACATCTCAACGTCCTTCCCTTTGTTTGTCAGCCCCCTCGCATTCCAAACACACAGAGTGAAAATAGCAAACTAAAATACACAACACTACGGCGACACGGGGACCTCCAGAAGCTCATTATCCCCTTCCGAGCTTCCAGAACCCACATAGGAGACCAAATCTATGCTATCGCGCAATTCATCGTCACTGCACGTCACTTCACAACCACCACCAGCCAAAGCACCAGAGCCTAACGCTCTAATCATGATGGCCGGTCCACTTGCCTCTGCACCCTCAACTTCACTTGCCCAACTGACACTTGCATCAGAAACACCTGCTCTCAAAATTGCTGGATTCACATTCAACTCACTACTGGAGCCGTTGGAAACAGCACCCGAATTTACTTGATTCACCCCTGACTAACTTTCCATAACAGCACTGGAGCTGCTGAAAATAGCACCCAAACCTGCTTGATTCACACTTGAGTGATTTTCCTCATCGCTACTAGAGCCGTGAAAAACAGCTCCCAAGGTCGATTGGAACACAGTTGATTGACCTCCCACAACACCACTGGAGCTATTGGAAACCGCAGCCAACTTAACTTGGTCTACACATGATTGGTTTCCTACACCACTACTGGCATGATTCACGTTTGCCTGAAAGTCCACAACACCATTGGAGCTGTTGAGCAAAACACCCTCATTAACCTGATTCACCACTAATTGACTTTCCACTGCACCTAACTGATTTCCCACTACACTACCAGAGCTGATGAAATGTACATCCGATGCACTGCCAACTTGCACGTCATCATTGGCTCGTTGCACATGATCTCCAGCTTTAGCACAAATTTCCGGAACCACTTTCACAGACACTGCACCTGACACATCATCCACACCAGCGTCCACCACTTCCAACCCCTCTAACGGCTGAAGACGATTTTGGTCCACGGCAACCACTTTGTTCTGAGGTGGAGACGTTGCCAGTGCTGACCGGGAGGCAGTTGCTTTACGACGGCGTGACCGGCGATGTACCAACAATTCTGTCGAAGTGGAAACAACAGTGGACCCGTTTGCAGAAAGTCCATTTTCCCCAGACGCACTCTCAGCCACTTGGGCACCGATGGCTGCTGAATCAACCGCCCGCGTAGGAGCCAAATGAACACACAAGTTGTCGCGTGGTACTAGGTCTCGGCATACTC
Source organism: Lithobius niger (assembly GCA_023313725.1). Classification (NCBI taxonomy): domain Eukaryota; kingdom Metazoa; phylum Arthropoda; class Chilopoda; order Lithobiomorpha; family Lithobiidae; genus Lithobius; species Lithobius niger. Next base: position 50,707 of record JAHWFP010182907.1, read on the forward strand.
CACAGCGAACTGCAGTGCACGCCCGTCTCACGTGACCTCTTTGGTGACATTTTAGGCACCTGGGAGGCCTGTCAACAACTGCAAGCAAAGCCTCAATCCCAAGGACGCCGACGATGTCCGGCACATCTTCAATCACAGTTGAATCCCGGAGTTTCAAAACACCGCTGCAATTGTTTTTAAGTGGGCTGCAACAATCGTTCCTTGCAACAATTTGCAGTGCATGGTGCCGAGGTCAATTGTTTCAAAGGATTAACTTAAACATGGTATTACTTGCTTACTGAATGCTGGATTTCTCATTGATAGGGTTTTTTTTAGCCTTCAGTCAAAAATACACATGCGACTTTTCCGGGGCTGCATTAAAGTCGAAATGTCACGGGGCCGCGGTTTCAGAGGGGGAGGGGGAGCAGGGCAAGTATGTGTGGGAGGCAATGCGCGTACTGAAGTGAAGTGTTTCAAAGGATTAACTTAAACATGGAATTACTTGCTTACTGAATGCTCGATTTCTCAGTGATAGTACTAACTATAGACCTATTGCCTTAGCCAGTGTTCTGTCAACTGTACTTGAAAAACATCTTCTTAACAGACTGGAACCCTTCCTAAAAACAACTTGTCATCAGTTTGGTTTTAAGGCGTAGCATAGTACTGAGCACGCTGTTCACGTGCTTAAGGAGACTGCAACACATTACCGGGCCCAGGATAGTGGTGTGTACGTCTGTTTCCTAGATGCCAGTAAAGCCTATGATCGGGTAAACTGGGGCGTTCTGTTTAAGAAATTGTGTGACAGGGGTGTCCCAATATGGGCAATCAAGACTCTTAGGAACTGGTATTCAACTCAGGAAATGACTGTGCGATGAAGTGGGTCCACCTCTAGAGTTTTTTTTAACCAGCAATGGTGTGAGACAGGGTGGAGTGTTATCCCCTGCCCTGTTAGTGTCTATATGGAGTCTCTGAGCCAGGCACTTGTTAACGAAGGTATTGGTTGCTATGTTGGTGGCACATGCATCAACAACATTTGTTTCGCTGATGATTTGGCGATTATTTGTCCTTCAGCTAAATCCCTTCAAGCAGTGCTGGCATTAAGTGAAAACGTTGCCCAGCAGTTGGACCTTCTGTTTAACCCCGACAAGACTGTGTGTATCTTCTTTAGACCAAGATGCCTGAAATGGAAAGCGTTTATCCCCCCGAAGGTTTCTTAAGTGGTAAATCGGTGAAGCTTGTGAGCAGCTACCGCTGCCTTGGGCACATCATCTCGGATGACTTACGAGATGATGCCGACATGCGCAGGCAATGCCATACGGTGTGTGTTGCTGTAAATGGCCTGAAGGCTAAGTTTAGCTCGTGTGATAGGTTTGTAAAAAACCGTCTTTTCAAGGCACATTGCACAAACCTCTACACAAGTGGCTTATGTATGGACTATAACAAGGCCTCTGTGAACAAACTCAGAATTGCGTACAACAATGCTGCTAGACGGCTACATGGTCGGCCACCATGGTACAGTGCAAGTAGGTTAATGGTTGAGAATAACCTCCCATCCTTTGGAGCTATCAGAAGAAAAGCTGTTTGGGGAACTCGTGTTCGAGTGTTGGCTTCTCCTAACCTTCTGGTGCAGGCAGTGACCAGATTTTCGCTGTGCAAGGAGTAAACCTTCAGTACGTGGCATGCAGTACTGTACGGTGATTGCTTGTAGTTTTTGCTGTGTCATAATTAATTTCCCTTGTCCTTTTGTGTAATCTGTAACTCGGCACTTTTTGTACTTAAGCAAAGGTGCTGTGGTCCAAAAAAAAAAAAACGTGGGGCGAATTTTTGAAATAAAATAAATAAATAAAAATAAGGTTTTTTAGCCTACAGTCAACCACACGCATGCGATTTTTCGGGGGCTGCACCAAAGGGGAATGTCACGGAGCGACATTTTCGCGGGGGAGGGGAGGCGGGCAAGTGTTTGTGGGGCCACGTATGCGTATCTGGGAGGGGCAGGATTGTGGGGATTGGGGGTTAAAGTAATTGTGGGGGGGGGCGGAGGAGGGCATATGTGATATATTTTGATCAATTTAAAACCAAAGACCAAGCACCTGAGGTGCCGGAAAGAGCCGGAGAGATATTCAGAACCCACACTATGGAAGCGCAGGAAAGGGGTGCAACGGGGTGCGGCAGGATGGGGGGTGTGCGCAGCATGCGCAGCATGTGCACGGGCACAACTGGTAGGTATTATAATTGTGGAGCTCTATGTTACGGGGATACAGCCAGTCCTAAAGGAGGTAGAGAAAAATGTTGACAGCGAGTAGCAAAGTTCTTTTGCAAGCTGCTTATAAAAAAAAAACGCAGATATTCCATGAGGTCCACATGAGTGGCTTGGTTTTATACCATTGATAGCAGCCTCAACCAACTGTTCAGAGAACACCACGTTGGAACATGTACCATTACTTTCCAAAAAGAGGCCAGGCGGAGGGTTCAGTGCCCCGTCATCTTTTATGAAATTTGATGCAAAAATCCTACTCAGTGCTTTAGTCTTATAGCCAAATTATCTGTTAGGTAATTATGTCCAGATTTTAAGAGGTGGAAGAGAACTTGAAGGTGAGGTCCTGGTACGATATAGTTTAACAAGGGCTGCATGACTCCCCGGACGGAGGGCGTCCAGCTCACGCTTACAGTACCAGTCTTCAGTGGTCTTGGAGTAAAGTTTGCGCTGTGCATTATAAGCACTTTTAGTAGCCTCACAAGGGTTAGATTTACATTTCCTCCACAGCCTTAACTTCCGAATACGGAGTCTCGTAATGGATTGTGGAAACGGATCAGACCCAGGTCTCTGTTTTTTTTTTCTGAACTTTGCGGCATAGCATGGTGTGACCTTTAAGAATGCTGAGAAAACAGTTCCATGCTTGATCGAGATCGATGGACATTGAAGATAAATCCGTCCCAGTAAAAATCGACAAATGATACTTTAAGATATTCGTAATTTAATTTATCCATCCAAAGAAAGGATGGATGGCTCAATGGGATTTTCTAAAGACGCGAATGGAAGGTTTAAGGAAAACGATACAATGCAATGGTCACTGTTGCCAAAGATCCTCAACGGTAAGGTTGAAAATCAGTCTTTCATCATCACAAAACACCAGGTCCAGGATGTTATCTTCCCCTGGTGGGCTTATCTACGAGCTGTATGAACCCCAAAGGAGTAATTCGCTCGAGGAACAGCAGGCCCAATTCCGCGCCCAATCCACAGTGCAAAGGTTAAGTCACCTCTGAGTATACAAGAAGGCAAATTGTTAAATGAGCCAACAATGAAGTCGCAGAGTGTGACTACAGCCTCCTCATCACGACTATCTGGTAAGCATCCCAGGATGACTGAGACTTTAAAATTTGTCATCACAACCACAGTCCCTTCAGTGCCCAAAGTGATGGCTTCCATGATAATAGGGATATTTCTCCGATGAATAATGAGGAGCCCCCCCATCTCGACTGCCACGTTCACGCCTAATCACAGAGAATTTATGGGTATCAACAACGGGAAGCCAGGTCATGCTTCGCGTGACTATCAGGTAGTCGTATTTGTTCAGAAATTGGTTTAGGACTACTAAATGTAGTTCTGTCATGCTTTAGTTATGTGTCGAGACCAGAAAACCAGTGATTTCATCGTAAAAACAACGTGGAGGAACAAAGCTGACTGTTTTATTTGATGAAAAAACGTATGCTCATTTTATCTGTGGTGAGGAAGCGTGATTGGCTGGTGACTGCCGTTTACTGGCTTTCCATTGGTTAAGTGCCGTTAGAAAATTATGAAGGTATACTCTCAAGTACACAGCGTAGTTTTCACGCAAGTTTTAGCCTACGTAAAAGTCGCAAGCAAGCAAGCAAGAGTGAGAGATACAATGTAGAGTAATATTAACATCGACACTCTGGCATCATGCCATTTGGACCATCTTTATACTACTCCTGTGTGGAGTTCTTTCTTCGTAAATAAATACAGATGCAAACCTATTTACGTTGTCTTTTGGACTTAACTGTCAGACTGCTTGAGCAGGGAATCGAACCCACGACCTTGAAATCAAAGGACGCTGTTCGAAAAACCACGGCCAAACTGTCACGACGGCACAGCGGTAGGACGTCTACTTTTGGTTTCAAAGGTCGTGGGTTCCATTCCCCACTCAGTCAGTCTTCATGACATATAAGTACAAAAGGCAACGTAAATAGGTTTGCATCTGTATTTATTTAATCCTTCTGAGCCGATTGGCTTTCCTTTCCTGTCGAATTCTTTCTTCTTGTTCAGCAAGATTTAGTTTGTACTCGGACTGGAATGGAAAAACAGAAAGAAATAACACAACATACACGTATACAACATAAAATATGACAAAGCGTTTAGTATTCTTGGTCAGGGTTGATGAACCAACCGTCCTTTCATGAAAGCAAGAAATATAACCGTAATTACACCTAAAATTGCCCTTCAATTTTTCATACGCTTCTGCGTATTTATTAAGTCCTTGCAAGAACGAAAATTCGTGATGGTTCCTCTTATATACTTTATACCTAATACCTAAAAAAAAAAAAAAGTTTTAAACATTAGCAAGTGCCATTACCTTACAAGTGAAAGGGGGGAAAAAAATCTTAATTTTGTTTTCTTTTTTGAGTTTTGGAAAATTATAGTTATTAAACCGTAACCTTATAAAATCTGAATTATATTTTTTCTTACAATCTTGTGGGTATTATCGAATTTCTTTTTTATTTATTTATTTTTTTTCTGGAAATTTTCTTTCATCTTGTAAGTAGCCATACAAAGTGTAGGCAACAACAAAAACATGCAATTTACGTTCTGTCTAGTGACAAAACAGTAAAACTGGGTCGTGTGATACCAAACAATCTCAACCATGCGATAACTGTCCCAAGAATTCGTCAGAATTTAATTCCTTCTACTTTACAAAACGAAGGACATTGAGCCAGTGGCTTTAGCCAAAACAAAAATCTTCGTAGACATGAATGAATGTGAAAGGAAAACTGAACCTAAAAAATACAAAACAGCGTCATTATCAATTGCCTTTAGGGAAACTTTTGCTTTATGTCGCATCCACTTTCGTTTTGCCACTCACTGGCTAATGCGACAAAAAAAAAAGTAAATAAATAAAAATAAATAAATGAAGAGAAAAAAAAACTGCCGAAATGTTAATAGCCTTGAGTTTTTGTAAGGCGTTTTACGTGTAACCGACCTGCAAATGCCCGGCTTCGGCGCTTGACGTCACACTAATGAAAGGGATTGTAAAGTTCGTATGAGAAAAGTAGAGTTTTTTTTTGTAACACGTGATAACAGAGGAAGTATATATTAAAAGTTGTTCAAACCAATGATATTAGTAGCTTTTATATCCTACTTTTTATATCCTAAAAATGTGAGTGAAGCATTACTTATATCTCGCTGCTTAATTAAGTAGTAATATTACAAACAAAAACGTCAAGTGTGCCGTAAAACAGGGGGTTATATGACTAAATTTTCACTTGTTAACATGTACACGGATAAAAATTGATGATTTTTAATTGCAATAATCAAGTGTACACTTGAGAAAATTGCATCTGTTTAAGTGCTGTTGTGCTTTACGTTTTAAATATATGATTGGTTAAGCGCAACAGCACTTAACAAGACACAATTTTCTCAATTATACATTTGATTATTTCAATTAAAAATCACCAATTTTTATCCGTGTACATTTTAACAATTGAAAATTCAATCGTATAATCCCCTTTTTTGCGGCACACTTGACGTTTTTGTTTGTAATGCGTGTACCTTATTGGAGCTTGATTTACTTAAACAAGCTCCTATACGCTAGCAAGCGAAGTCGGCATGGTATAATTCCGCATCACCCAAGACACAGCCACCTACAGTAAAGGCCGTATCATCTTTGCCTTCCACAATGCTCCGCTAGAGGGCGAAACAAATACCTACGTGACAAGTTTGCCAAGTGGCGTCATCGGTTGGCAGAATTTGGCACCCTCGTCGGTTAATTTGAAATTTTGCCGCTTGGTGTAGAGATGGCAGCACCTAGCAAACTTGCGCTTATGTTAATTGTTGATTTTAGTTGCCTTTTTTGGTCTGATACGATACGGCCTTTAATGTAGGTGGTTTTTCCAAGATCGCTTTTCCTAAATAAATTGGACTGTGCATGTGCCGACTCTGACGTCAGTTGTGTTCTTTGTTGCGTCATGTATTTGTTATCTCTAATATCAACATGGCTGTCGTTGTCAATCGGACGAACTGACATAACTCTGGACCACGAATGGACGCAACTCTGGTGCACCTGGACTAACAAACTAGTGAATACTTATTATGAAACGTAAGTGGGACTATACTCTGAACGTAAAAATTGTATTCGAGTGTATTATGCTACAATTGGCAATGTGGAATTTACGTTAGGATCGACATTTATCCCCGCGGATGATTTTCCCAATATTCCTCACGTCGTTGCTCATGAAAAATAATTTCGGCACGCTGCCGCTGCCCGCCGCCGTTAATTTTTCGGCGCCCCACGCCACTAGGTATTTTTGAGTAGCAATTCAAAATTTCAGTTTTAATTTTTTAACGACTTTTTCACGATCTGCGGAACCATAAAAACAAAAAAAAAAAGGTAACAAAGATTAAAATCCTGGTCGGGCCGGGCCGGAAGGGCACCTTATATTTGTTTTCGTAAACAGTTCCGATAGGCGGGTTGTTATTTTCAGTTTCGTGCACGAATTTCAGAAAGAAATACATAAACTGCTTACGCAAAAAAAATAGCAACATTATTATTTTCATAGACGAAAGACAAAGCTCTCTATTGGGTGGTTCCGATAGGCGGGTTGTTATTGTCGGTTTCGTGTGGTTTTGTGTGCTTTTGTTGTGATTGTCAGTTAGGTTAGGTAAGTTTGGGCATTTCAAATCAGGTAGTTAACTGGTTGGGGTTTGGCATTTCATACTGGGGCAGTTAATTGGTTAGGTTATGTTAATGATGATTTAACGAGTTTCCGAAATTTGGAACTAATTTGTAGTGCCTTCCTGAAAATTAAAGGTAGGTTTTTTTCTCTTTTTTTCGAATTTCGGGACATGTGCGTAAAGGGATCATGGGAAGAAAACGGGCTCTCGTCCGATTTTTTTTAATGGCTAAGAATTACCTGCTGAGTAATGTTTTCCTCTTCCATTTTTGGGGGAAAACGCACCGTTTGGCCGTGGTGAAGGTCCAAAGTTAGCACCGCGCCGCGCCAGAAAACATGAAACTGGGCGACAGAAGTCCGGCAAGTGAAACGCCAAACCCCCAGCAGTTCATTACCTCAAGTGAATGCCGAAGCCGGTTCCTAACCGACAATAACAACAAAACCACACGAAACTGACAATAACAACCCAACTATCTGAACTGTTAACGGGAAAAAAAATATCAGCTGAGAACACGTGAAGAAAACGGCCTCTCGTCCGACAGCGCAAACAGTGCGGCTTTCAATAATTTCTGACGGCCAAACGAAGCCTTTGCCCCAAAAATTTTATGCGAAAATGTTGTTCAGTTGACCATTTTACATCATTCTAGCTCAACGAGAGATCAATCGGTGACGAGCCCTTACTCTTCCCGTAAGCCACATAAAGTAAGCTTGTTCCATCTATTGTTTATTTTACTATCGAAAGTGATCGTGGAATGAATTTATAATTCTGCCTTTATTCCGTTAGCTACGCACCTAGTATGCACTATCCCGTTGTCTCACACGTTTGTCGAATTGATTATACTATAACAAACTGTTGCACTAAATAATCGATTATACAATAATTACCTGATTAGCAGGAGCCACATAACTACCTGAATTGCCAATACGCATAGAATCCTAGGACAGCCTTCCTGCGAACCGTAAAGTAGCCGCCATTTTTTTTTTCAGTGATTCGCCAATATCCCAACAACAGAGAGAATTCCGTTTTCCGTGCATGTTGTCCAAATCTGAAATAAGCTGTGCCAGTTCCGGTACAACTTTTTTTCATACAGAAACATAATTGGCAAAATTTTTTAGTCAAGGACCTACAACCCTTCATATGCAAACGATTTAGCCATAAACTGTTCAATAACTGCGCCTACATTTTGCTAGCACGTCTTCTAATCGAAATCTTGGAAAATCGACTAATATTTCAGTCACTTCCGGCCATACGATAAGGGTGATAGGCATGACCCGTTCAAATAAACGACTGGAGTGGGACGAAACGTCATTTAACAATAGCTCACGACACAAGCCCCTTTTTCTCCCCGACTGTATTTCAATAACTGCTTTATGCATTACATGCATAAGCAGTTAAAAAAGGTAAGAAAGATTAAAATCCTTGAAATGGCAAAACGAAACTCAAAACAAACAAATGTGATGAAGTACTTTGAAGTAATGTGATGAAGCACACTCGTCATAGTGTGCTAGTTATTTTTCACATTCGTGCAATGAGATTGCAGGTGTTAATGTTTAACACTTTTAACAATCTCCTGCTACAGCTCAACCACCAGTCCTCAGTCGGTTTGCATGCGTAGCATTCCCAACAAAGACCATAGCCATAAGTTACATTTATTTCTAACAACAATAAAAATTCCTAAACTTTGTGATCATTCTGACTACCACAGGGCCTCGTCACAAAATATGTGTAGAACAGCGTTTTTTGTGGTTGTTGTAGTTGTGTTTTTTTCCCGTCCCGCCAAGTGTAACTACGGTGCCGGTAACAGAAACTGCATACTGTTATTTAAACCCAAAAAATTTAGCATAAATAAGTCTAAACTAATTACCCTTCTACCCGCCATACAAAAAAATCTTACATTTTTTTCTTTTTGGGGGCAAAGGGGGAGGCTGGTCACCCCCCCCCCCCACCACTGCCGTCCATTGAACATTCGAGCCTTAGCTTGAAAATTTTCAACAACAATATGTGTTATCACATGCTGTACAAAGTCAAGCTCCATAGATCACAGTTGTGTTCTTGTTTACAGCTATGGCGTCGCGGAACAAAGCTTTAGGCATGCAGTCGGTTGTTGCTGGCTACTTTCACTTTGCAACCATTCAACTCAGCTCTGAAAGCCTGCATCTGCGAAATAAATACGCTATTCTATCGTTTCTAGCAGCCGAAGGCCTCGAAATTAACAACGTAGCTTAGTTTGGTTTAAGTCTATATCGTTTAGCTGAAACATGGATTCTTTCACAATGATTTATTTAGAACCCTGGCCCGCAGCCGCACGCTCTCTACCATTACAACAATTAACTTTTTTGCAAAGACAAACACGTGCACGAAGAATGGATCTTGAGTTTGCTGACTGGCATTGTTCCCTAATTACAATGGTTAAAACAATGTAAAACAATCAAAGTGATCGTTCAGGGACCAGTAACTCTGGAATGGATGGTCCAATCGAAAAAGTGGTCTCTGTGAGAATGAAGCCCAGGGAAATTTCTGGCCTAGATCATGTTTCAGATTTTAGGTAGGTGCAGTAGTGTTTTCTGAAACCGTGTCACACAGGAACAAGAACAAGAACCACCACAACAACCACAACAACAACAAGTGAACAGTTTTCAAATTTTCGTGGGGCCGTACGTTTACTCTTGTACGGAAATGCATAAAAGTTGGTATAAATATACCTTCTATACCATCTACTATCTGGCCAAGTTTGGTCGAAATATATTGAATAGGAACGGAAAAATTAATAGGTTAAGTTCTGTTGGAAAGAGGACTTCAATCATATATATACACGGCGAGCCATGTATGATATTCTTGCGTTGCTTGATAACTACTGTCAAGCGATGCAGTAAGTACTTTACCTTATTACCTGGGGGGAGGGGAGCTTATAGGGGCCCTTGGGGGTACTTCATGGGGGTGTCTATGGCTGGTTCGCTAAAACAAATTTTCCAAATTTCCTTCTCGCTGTGGCGAAACATTTAACATCTGACACCGCAACTCATCACAAATTCCTTCAAGTAGGAATGCTTGGAAGTTAAGTAGGCTCTTAAGTTTTTTTTAAAGAATATTTCTTTCGGCGAAGCGACTGTGCCCGCCCGCGCACTGAGCGACTTGGCAGCGCGGCCAGGTTGCTGCACCAATGAAAATGATTAGTAGCATGGTTTTACATAAACGGTAAGCATTCTCATTGGCTGCACCGACCTGGCCGTACGGCCAAGTCGCTCAGTGCGCGTGCGGCTTAAGTTTCCATTACATTTAAAGTAATACTAAACCCTCCAACAATGAATTTTTTTATCGATAGTTTAGATACTGGAATTAATGTTAACAGGTATCCAACGTCAATGGGTGTCAGTGTTTAAGCCGTACGAATTTTTAAACTACCTGATTTAAAGTGGCACTATCACCGATTGAAATGCGAACGAAAATACCGTGGCGCCTTCTAGCGACATTGATATTGTTAACCTTTATAGCTTGCTCGTAGGTGCACGAGGATGAACCAAATTTTCACTCAATAATTAACGATGTCGTGGCTTGTTTGTTTCGTTAAAAGAAATGCCGTTATGCATTCTTTCGTTTGGTGCAAGCAAACGCTAGATGTTACTACACAGCGCTAGATGTTGTCAGAATTCGTCTGCTTTCAATCGGTGATAGTGCCACTTTAAGCAGACGATACACAAGCTCTGGAGAAAATCCCGTTTCAACCAAACGCGTCGTGGCGTCATTACTTTAACGGTGCCTTCCACCTGTCTGCATGACCTGCGCGTGCGCCAGAAACAAAACTGCATCGCCTGGGACTCTCGTAGTCCGGGCATTTCTGGCATCTACACCACGACTGCAGTGGCGTAACTTTGTCACGCTGCGCCTCCCTGCCCCACAGCCAGGGACCCGCAAACCATTTTATGACAAATCAAAGGTGTATTTTAATATTTAAATTTTTTAATTTAATTTTTACTTACACGTATACAACTTGCATTTCTAGCTTGTGGTTGCGTTTAAACTTCTTTTTGTCTTTCTTTTATTTCTACAAGTGTGTTGACAACCATATCTAAATTTATTTTTCTAGTTTGCTCTCAAATTAAAACATTATCAGCATTACAACAAGAATGTACTAGTATTTAACTGTTTATTACGATAACTGTAATGGTTTAAAGAAGTTAATCTGTAGCATTAAATCAGCAGAACGCCGCAGATCTGCACTTTCCCCCAGTTTTCTGACATTCTGGCTCAACAGCTGGTGTAAAAAACGCCAACGTTGACGTAATATTTAATATCATTGTTGACGCAACAACTTGATGCCATTGAACACTAATAAAATAATGTTAACTATCTGTAACTATAACTTTATGGGCGAAGTGTTAGCGCGCTTCTAGATGTTAATTTGTTATGTATGGTTATGCAGCGCCTTCCAATTCTCACGCATGCTTTTTTTCAGGGGGCATTTTGTCGGAAAGCTAAATGGCTATCACAATCGCTACATTCACTTAAGTTTTAACTAGCTGGGGTCTCTAGCACGGCACGAGCCATATTGTAACACTGTCCCGTTTGTTGTTGCATTGGCGTTTGTTTCTGATGGGGCCCAGCGTTGGATTGCCCAGAACTTTCCATCAACAATACACGTCATAATATTTCGTTTTATAGCTGACTGTTACTGTTAATCAACATTACCATTCACATTGCTGGCCCTTTTTCATTACTACCGTGCAAAGAATGAACACACTCACTTTTTTTTCATTGCTATACTGTGCCAAAAATGAACATGCTAGAGAGAAGGAAGCCTATATAGCGGAAGACAATAGAAAGGGGCGTGGCTAATCCCCCCCTCCCCTATTGTGTGAGCCTTAATCCGATGACGTCATCGTTAATCCGCTGGGTAGTCGCGGTAAATTTCTAGGAATTGAGAAGGCGGATGTTGACCTGCAACCCTGTGATGTCATGAAGGTCATGACGTCATTTTTTCTTACCTCCTATTCGTCCTATTTATTTTCCTTCGTTTCTTCTTTTTCCTGTTTTATTAAATTAGTATTGAATCAGTAGAAAAATTTTTTTCTCAGCTGAGGCGAGATTCGAACCAGCGTCGGCTGGGTTATCAGATGACTTACTGACTAACGCCCTAACCACTACACCACCACGACAAGTTGAAAAGGATGGTGTCCGGGCGTGAATCTGAACAACTGGCTAAAACTAATATTACTTGCGCACAATTTTCATTTACACCATGGCAGCCAAACTGAAAAGACTTTATTATGCTGCTCAGTTGCCAGGGAGTTTGGAAGGGATTGATGCTTTAAGGAAAGCGAGCGGGGATTCGCTAGCAAAAACTTTAGACTTTCTGCAGGGTGAACGAACCTATACATTGCACAAACCATTGAGAAAGACATTTCCGCGAAACAAAACTATTTCGTGGGGGATAGATTATTTATGGCAGGCAGACTTGGTTGATGTTGAATCGTTGGCTAAATACAACCAAAACTTTGCCTACTTACTCACTGTAATCGACGTGCTCTCCAAGTACGCCTGGGTTGTGCCTTTAAAAAATAAACAAACTGGCACGGTATTGAAAGCATTTCAAACCATTTTTAAAGAGGGCCGGAAGCCATCCAAATTAAATACGGACATGGGCGGAGAATTTGAATCCAAGGCACTTACTGATTTCTTTAAGAAAAATAATATTGTATTTTACACGGCTAAAGGAGAGAAAAAAGCGGCGGTCGTAGAACGTTATAATAAAACACTGAAATCTCGCATGTGGCGGTATTTTACGCATAAAAACACGCTATGTTACACCAAAGTGTTAAAACAATTGGTCAGCTCTTACAATCATACACATCACAAGAGTATTGGAATGCGCCCGATCGACGTTAATGCTGACAACGAGGCAGCAGTGCGCGAGTGTTTGTACGGTGATGACGTCATGACAAAAGCTCCCACCCCCGACTATAAATATCAGATTGGTGATACCGTCAGGATCAGTAAGCTAAAACATGTGAGAAGAAGTGTGAGAAGAAGTGAGAAGAAGTGTTTACAATAGCGAGCAGAATACCTAGAAGACCGGCCGTATACAGAGTTAAAGATTCTAATGGCGAACTGATTTTGGGCACATTTTATGAGCAAGAATTACAAAAAGTGCGAGTGGATAAAGACCAACTCTATATTATAGAAAAAGTTTTGAAACGTCAAAAACGTAAAGGTATAAACCAAGTGTTCGTCAAGTGGAAGGGCTATCCAAAGTCTATGAATTCTTGGGTTGATGGTTCTTCCTTAGTAAAATCATAATGGAGAGCTTTTACATAATTTTACCTTCTAACGTTAAAAATGGAGGTAGTATGTCGCGTTATATTACGCAGTACTTTAGAATTGAGCGGCAAGTGGGAAGTTGCACTCACTGAAATGTTTATGCCCCACTCCTGGTTTAATATCGATGAATCAAACAATATGATAGAATTTTACGAGGGTAACAGATCAGAGGGCATGCCTCCTACAACACCTGTTGCAGCATCGATTGAAACCAATAATTCCTGGAATTATGACAGAGCGATAGACCAACCTGCTCAAGTTTTTTCACACGTTACTGAAAATGCAATAAAGATCAATCATTCATCGGAAGCAAGACTGCCAGTAGGGTACTACGAAACTGTTAAAGACATTATTGAAGCTATTCACAAGTCATTGTCGGAACTTGGTCAGCAAAACATAAAAATTAAAAAAAAATTTAACGGCAGTATTATTGTTGAAACTGAAAGGGAGGCCTACTTATGGTTGAACGAAAACTTGGCTCAAATGCTGGGATTTTCCATTCAGTATTTAAAGGGGCTGGTTAGCGGTGCTTATTCAGCAGATGTAAAGAATGGTATGTACAGCGCCGTAGTGTACAGTGATATCATTCTGCCTCAAATTATTGGAGACACGCAGGCTCAAGTGTTACGCGTTGTTCCCCTATACGGCAACCCCGGAAATTTATTAGTGTACAGGTTCCCTACCCCAGATTACGTACCGATTTCACGAAATAGTATTCCCTCAATTGCGATCGATATTCGCACAGATCACGACGAACCGATAGTATTTCAACAAGGTAAGGTGTGTTGTAAGCTTCATTTTAGACCCAGCTTCAGTTGAGTAAACATGGCAGTCCCGCACGTCTCCGACCCCAATATTTACGTTAAGTATTATTTGGAACAAGCTGGTGGAAGTAATCAGTTGTACTACAGGGGAAGCCGGGTGCAGAGGGGGTTCGGTTTAGGTAGCATTTTCGGGCGTCTGTTTCGTTTCGCAATGCCTTTAATAAAACGTGGCGCTTCACACGTAGGCCAAGCTCTTGCTAGAACTGGAGCCAATGTGGCGCTCGATGCGGTTGCCGGTTCAGACATTAAAGACAGTGCCAAAAGCCACTTACAAAACATGGGTTGTCGACTGGCGGGTGATGCTGCAAGTTACATTAAAGATCAAGTAGGTGACGGCCGGAAAAAAGGACTTAAAAGGAAGCGTTCGAGTGGAGGACCTCATTCTAAGTGCAGCCGTGCTAGAGCAAAGTACGACATTTTTACCTCCTGAGATGGCGTTACTTCATCACAAATCTGCAGAATGCTGCAAGAGCGAATTGGACATTTTTGCGGTGCCTGCCACACAAACGCAGATACAAAAGGGGTCGTGGGTGACTTACCTTCCTACGGCCATTAGTGATACGGGACCTATTGAGTTTCAAATTCCTGCATCCGGTGAGGCTATTGATTTCAGCAATACACAGTTATACGTACGTGCGAGAATTATCAAAGCAGACGGCACAGCCCTAGATGATGACAGCGCTGTCGCACCTTGCAATTTATTTTTTCATTCATTGTTTAGCCAAATTGACGTCACTTTATCCGATAGGCTGATAAGTGGTGGGAGCAACACGTATGCATACAGAGCTTACCACGAAACATTATTAAATCATAGTGAAGAAGCCAAGAAAAGCTGGTTAGCTGCAGAATTATGGGCAGACGATACACCAGGCAGACTCGACTTAATGAACGCAATCCCGCCAGTTGCTGGCGCCCAAATTAATGCAGGATGGAATGCACGTCAACGAATTACCGCAAATTCACGCAGTTTTGAAATGAAAGGAGGTTTACACATTGATTTGCTTCACCAAGATCGCTACATGCTCAATAATACTAGTTTAAGATTCAGATTCTTGAGAAGTCCTAATGCATTCTGTTTAATGTCACCCGAACAAGATGCAGATTATAAAGTCGAAATTCAAGAAGCTACACTCAGTATAAGGAAAGCCACGCTGTCGCCAGCAGTGCAAATTGCATATAGCCAAACGTTACAATCAGCCACAGCAAAATATCCACTTAATAGAGTGGAAGTGA
>JAHWFP010182908.1:0-11632 GCA_023313725.1 Lithobius niger
GGGGGGGGTTCGCCCGTTGTGTCCGTGAAAGGAAGAAAAAGTTGCGTTCGGCCACGGCGGATGGCTTTGGATGCTCGTAGATAAAACAGGAGAGATCGAACCGGGCAAAGGGATCGTTCCTAATCCTCACCCAGAATGCTGGTGAGGTCAGAGATCATGAAGGGTGCGGAACGTTCAGACGGTTTCTGTGTTTTCACATGGAAGGAGGCTCGGGGAGTGAGCGTGACGGTGGAGTTGTTGTCAGAGAAGAAGAGGTCCGTTGCTGAGGCGGAGAAAGCCTGTAATTCGCTGCAACGGAGCCAGGCTGCCATATCAATGAGGAACACCGTCTTGCAGGTCAGGTGGCTGAGGGAACATGCAGAGAAAGGCTCGTAGAGAGCGCTCATCAAGGCATTAAGAACGATAGAAGGTCCCAGTCTGGGAACGTTTTTCGTAAACGTGGGCGATCAATCATGAAGGATCGGATCATGGAATTGATGTGGAAGTCATCGAAGAGGTGAGAACTCCCGGCAGTCTTGAAAACAGCGTTGAGGGTGGATCGATACACCAAAATAGTGGAATCGAGCAGACAATTGTCGAAGAGAAAATCTAGGAATCGGAGAAATTCAGGAACAGAGGGATGGATCGGATTAACCTGTCGTGTAGAACACCGATGAAACCATCGACGCCAGTGGCTGTCGTAAATCTTAGAAGTGGATGCCCAGACTGCTCTAGAGGAGATGCGCAGGGCCTGGACAGAAGAAGAAACTCCTGTCTGCTAGAGGAGTCGGATGATAGTAGCCAAACGTGTAGTCGCAGGGACTGCGGCAAACGGTGAAGAAGCATCCCGTTCCGTTGGGTTAGGTGGCGGGGCGACACTGGGAAGGATCGGGGGCAGGCTATGAGTAGTTCGAGGAGTGCCAGAAACCAGGCAGCCGCGGGCCAATCCAGCGCCACAAGAAGGAATCGACTGGTGGTGGCAGCAATCTTCCGCATGACAAGGGGAAGGAGCATCGGAGGAGGGAACAGGTATGCATAAAGACCTGTCCAGTCCAGTGTCAGGGCGTCGGATGCCCAGGCCCGGGGATCGGGAATCGGACTGACTTATAGGGGAAGTCTGGCATTCCACCTCATAGCGAACAGGTCTAGCATGGGACGCCCCCAGAGTTCGAATAAGGCATTGCAAAGTGCGGAGTGTAGAGTCCATTCCCCGGTTGGAGGGATCGTCGGGAGAGAGTGTCGGCTATCACATTGCGATTCCCTGGAATATAGGAAGAATACGGGTGTGCAGAGTTATGCAGAGGCAAAATATTTTGGTGGTTAGTTCATGAAGGGATCGGGAACGAGTCCCTCCTCCACGCCGAAGATAGGCTACTGTGGTGGTGTTGTCGATGTGTACCTGGACGATCCTCCCAGAGACTATGTGCCAAAAATGGAGAAATCCCTGAAGCACGGCACGAAGCTCAAGAATGTTGATATGGTCGGAATCGGATTGATCCCAGGTTCCCGACACAACGAGGTTGTCGAGGTGTGCGGCACAGCCCTGGCTGGATGCGTCGGTGAAAAGATGGAGGTCTGGAAGTGGTTCGTGGAGTGAAACAGTGTTCGTTAGATGAGTGACATCCATCCACCAGGCAAGAGTTGAGAACGGGAATCGAGGATCGAGAGGCCGCAGAGGAAGGGAGAGGCCAACAACCGGGTCCCCCCCATTCGTCCTACCGAAAATAATGGAGAGTTCAGGCAAGCCACCGGCCATAAGGATCTAGATCGGCGAAAGAATCGATGGAACGGATGAGTGAGTCCAGGTCTCGGAGGGTGTAGCGTGGCAGGTGGATGAAGGATCGAACGTTGGAAAGAAAGCAGGAGAGCCGATCCGGGGAAGGCATGACCGTTCCTTGGCGAAGGTCGAATAACACCCCTAAGAAGGTGAAGGCCTGGCTGGGCAGTAGACGTGACTTTGGGAGGTTGATTCCCCACCCGAGGGAGAGTAAAAGAGACACGACGGTGTGGAGATTGGAAACAAGGGAGGAGCGATCCTGTTCTGGTAGTAACCAGTCGTCGAAGAAGGCGTGGATATGAATGCCCCGTTGATGGAGGTGGGCGAGGACCGGACGGAGAACAAGAGTGAAGACACGAGGAGCCGCATTCAAGCCGAACGGAAGGCATAGATCCTTCGTAAACAGCTTCGACGTGGAGGAAGCAGAACAGGTGCCGTAGGGAGGCGTGGAGAGGAACGTGAAGGTAGGCATCCGCGAGTTCGAGAGAGATTGTCCAATCGTTCAGAAGCAAGGAAGCTCGAATTGATTCCGCCGTTTCCATCTGAAAGTGCGGGTTGTCGATGTACTGATTGAGAGGACGGAGGCTGAAGATCAGGCGAGAGCCCCCCTGTCTTCTTGGGGCACAAGAAAATGCTGCTGTAGAATCCCGGCGAAATCGGAGGCGGAACGATCCGGACCGCCCGTTAGGAAAGGAGGTCTTGTATTTCTTGAGAAAGATTGGCCGATGGAGGGGATTCGAGATCCCATGGTGGAGGTCCCAATGGTGGTGAATGGTGAAACTTGGGCAAGAATCCCTTGGTCACAATGGAAAGGATAGTTGGATCGGAAGTTAGTGCTTCCCACTGGTTGTGGGAACGGTGTAATGTCAATACTTGGAACGATTATGGTTTCGTGGAGAGGGGGATGCGTAGTATGCTGGATTTGATCTGCCAGGAGAACGGCGGTTTCCCCGCCCCTGGCCTGTGAAACGAAAGGGCGAGGAAGGCTTTGGTGAAGTAGCGGGATGGGCGTCGTTTTGCTTCGATCCAGGGGATCGTCCTTACCCGTACCAGGCTGCAAATCTTTGGAAGGTCGGGGACGGCGACTATGACATGAATGGAACGGTCGAGGCTTCCGAGAAACGTCGAGATGAGGCACAAGCTTGGGGATCAGGCCACGAAAGAGTATCGGATTCATGGATCAGGAGGTTACGCAGAGTGAAACGAGTGGAATCATGGAGGTTCGGTGAGGTGTTGAGAGCGATTTCCCGAAGAAGGATCGTAGAGTTGAACAGGGCTCTAGTAAACCAATTCATTGAGTGAAAGGTGGCGAAGCACGCTTTGCGAAAAACTTGATTAATGAGGAATTGCTTGGTGTCGGCCGGAGGCAGATCCATGTTTAAATGCTCGCATAGAGCATTGGCGGCAGTGTTCAGGACGTCTGTCTGAGAGGCAGCTCGTAGTCCTAATCGCAAGAGGCGATCGTTGTCGCGGAGCACAAACACCGGGATCGCAGTGCGGCAAGGAAGGAACAGGATAGAACCGAAGTCCATTTTGGCTTCTGATGCAAGGAACTCCGACTGGGGCTAAGTATCGAAGTTGATTGGGTTTGTAGTGCCTCTCCCAGAGGGACGGAAGAACAAAGCCTCCTTCCTGGACCGTGGTGGCGGCGGATTGATGTCTAGTTCCAAGGGGGAACCGTTCCCAGGAGTAACCCACCAGTTCGCAGCAAAGTCGTGAATAAAGTAGTTGATTGGCCAAGCAGCAGAGGCTGACGAGGAGGTTGTTCTTGCAGGAGAGACCGGAATCGGGGGTTGGCTCATAGAGAAACAGTCCGGAATGATCGATTCCACTGTCTTGAGCAGGTCTGGAAGTGGAATGACGGCGGAATTGGGTTCCCCCTGGGAGCAGGTTCAGGAGGAAAGGGTTCTTGGGAGTGGTAGGAGTGATATGATAATCGATCCTCATCGTCTGTCGGTGGATGAGGTCCAGCTTGGTCAGAAACAGGCTGGCGGGGCCGAGGAATCGGAAGAACCATCACAGGAACAGGATCGGGTCGATGGGAAGGACCGGACTTCGGGTCCCCCAGTCGAAGTCGTTTGGTAGCAGACGCAACCCTTGAGCGGGTGTAAGCAGAAGGCGCTGGAGGATCAGTGTAAAGAAGCTAGTCTTCACCAACAGATTTGAGAGGAGACCTCTGCTCAAAAGATCAAAAACCTGAGGGTTTATCGTTTTCGCAACGAACATTTTTTTTCATTAGCGCTCGCTAGCGCTCATTAGGCCTATAACGGCCTTCGTTTTCAAAACACCATATCTTCAAGAAAAATGGACCAAAACGTTTGAAATTTGCGGCCCTTAATAGACCTACACTTTCCCAAGACTTCTGCGCAAACAGAACTTTAAATTTCCACTCCAATAATTTTCTACATCATTTTGAAAAAGTCACCAAAATGACCGGCGCCGCACGCAAATCTTCAATCGCCATTTTCAACAACTTGTAAATAAACTTGTAATTACTTTATTTCTTTTGTAGGCATAAAGCCAACCAGCTTAGTGCTGTTTAGGAGGAATTTATCCTCACATACATGTATTTGAAAACCCAACACTTGATGTTTTTATTTTAACGAAGGCCAAGTTATTTATGAAAACTTCGACTGTACATTTTATTATTAGCGGCTGCAATAATATGTCACCAATATTCATGCGTTATAGCATTCAGGGAATAAGCTGGTATATTTAACCTTTTATTTAATTTAATTTAATTGGGCAACAGTTTAGCAAAAACTAGGTCTCTGAACACTACTGAACTCGGCAACACTTTCCTTCGAATTTTACCGAACAATTTTTCCAAAGTGTTTATCTTGTATTATTTTTCCAGGGCTCCGACCATAGTAACGTTCCTACTATTAAAAATCACGTTTGTTTAAAGAATTGAGCAAAACACTTCCTCCCCCCCCCCCCCCTTCCTTCAATAGTTGCAATGCATAACATTGTAGTTTCATAAAAAAATATATAGGCCTATTTTCACGTTGTTATGAGTTTAACTCAATGCACTTCTCAAGCTAAGGCCTCTAAAAACACCCAAAGTCGGCAATTCCCTTTGCCATCCAAGTTCCTTCAATCCCTGTCCAATCAGAGTCCAAGGCTACCCTGCCCGTCCGCGCTGCCATGCCAACTTCCGGTAGTGACAGCCTGGTCGGCCAGAGTCAGACTCCTCTCCTCCTCGAGGCATCCCTCTACCCCGCACCCCCCCTCCGTCGCTCTCCTACAGGTCCGCGGTTTCCCTCCTACCTGCAGGCAGGCAGCAGGTATAAAACAGACCTGAGGGACTGCATCTACAGCATTGGCTCAACTCCAAGTCAGACGTTACTACGGCGGTCGGAGCAGAGATGTCCCCAGTCCGAGTGTTGCCATGCCGGGCAAGGTAGTAGTTTAGGTAACTAGTTTTAGCTTTATTTTAATTTTTCGGAACTTTATTTCTAAATTTTAATTTAAAGATTTAAACTAACGTTTGACTTGAGTTTCGTGATTATGGCTAGTTAAAACCATCGGCATTTTCTGGTCTCCCCTCCCATAACTTAAGGGTTTAAGGGTCCCCTTTCTAAAAACCGGCTTTCTTTCTGTTTGTACTACATAGCGTACTCAAACAGCTATTTTAGATTAACCAAGGTCCTGTAGCATAATTACAGAAGCACAGACTTCGATGGTAAGGCCCTGATATTGCTAGCTTGACTCAATGTGAAAGAGTCGATTTGATCTTGTGCAAGATGCCTTGAAACAAAATCTTAAACTCAGACTAAGCTTGAAATTTGTGAGAGTACAGTTTCTAACTTAGAGGTGTTTAGGTGACACCAACAGAACTTTTTCTATTCGAAATTGTATGTGTGAATTTTCTTAAATGTAAATTCGTTGCCGATAATTTTTTTTTGTAAATTACTTGTGTGCTTTCACGTAAAGCTATTTTGTAGACTAGTTGCCAATGTAAAATGTTTTTCGTTCCCCCTGTTTATTAAAACGAAGAGTTTTAAACTCAGTTTGCATCTAGAGAGATTTAATTTGCTGGTGTTTTAACTAAAAAACAATTCTTTTTATTTAAAGCCTAAGGTTAGCAATTAAACCACCCACCTGGTGGCAGTGAACCAAAAACGATTAGATAGTACTAAAACTTCAGATAGGACATAGACGCTTTGTTCCTAACCGTGCAGTAGTGACTGCCATGCTTGTTTAAATTTCGCAAAAGTAAAAACGGCCACCCGAAGTACTTCTAACTTTCCCGAGACCACACCAGATGTCGGTGCAGAACAGTAGGCACCTCTAGGACCTGTGAGCACCGCTACAAAACTGGTGGCAGCGGTGGGATCACAAGGTGCTGTGCCACTCCAAACACACCTCCCCCCTGCCATACTACCATGCCAGTTCATCTTAGAAGAAGATGTCAGCAGTACGACTAAAAACTGCAAACCCGAGACGTCTGTAACAAGTCAAAACGTTACAAGAAGTAGATGTCCGCCTTAAGTCAACAAAAGGCACATCAAACCCGTATCCAGCTGGAGCCGGGAAGCGGCAACCCTCATTTTCACAAGCCGTGAAACATCAGGCAAGCCCTCAGAAGGCAGATGACAACTGCTAACCCTGGAGAAGATGGCCGATAGCCGGACACATCGCTCCTGAGAACCACAACTGGACCATCAACTCAGATGACAGTGCAAGTGTTCAACTTTCAACCAGAAGTGTGACCACACAGTGAAAAGACGATCCATCTACGGTGGGAGACGGATAGACTGACCGCACAGCGATTGTGCATAGAAATCAGGTTAGTGCATATGGGTATGCTCCGGTTGCCAAGCCGAGTGTTTGTTTCATGCATTTTATGTATTTAATTATCCACCTGAGTGCTTAGGTAGTATAAGAGTGTATTTTTATGTTCCTGACTGGATTCGGTTGTTAAAGAAGTGTTTAAATACTCGCTCTGTTCAACTATCATGAGATTTATTTTGCGGCTGCAATTTAAACATTAAGATTCAAAACTAAACGTTTTTTTCTCTTAAAATTGTGTTAACCTAAAACTTTCACCATGGAAGAATTAGAAGAAGTTATTGATCACATTCAGTACAAAGACCTCAAAAAGGCTTGTTTGAATTTGGGTTTAACAGTTTGTGAAACCCGTCACGAATCTGTAGAGGTTTTAAAAGTAGCCTACGACGATCAAAAAATTACTTTGACGCAACTTACTAACGAGTTACTTAGTGCTATAGAAAAAAGAGATTCTGCCGCTCTGGCTAAGAAAGAAATCGCTCTCAAGGAGAACGAACAGTTTTTAAAAGCTGAGCAATTAAAACTTGAAGCTTTAAAGCTAGATCATGCAGCCAAGGAGGTCGACAAGTGTCGCGCCCATGAGTTAATGTTAAAAGACACGGAAGCCCAGACTAGCGACGCCGCTAGGGCACAAGAAATTCGTAAACTCGACCGTGAGTTGGAGCTAGCCAACAAACAAATTGAGCTAGCTAGGTTAAGAGCCGCTAACGGCAATAGTGATACACATCCAGTTCAGGTATTGCCTAGTGTAAATTCCGGTCCTAGACCCGGAAAAAGTTCCGATGCTATACGGTTGTTAAATGACTGGGGTCCGAAATCGGAAATAAATTCGTACTTAAAAATGTTTGAACGTACGTTAGAAACTCAAAGAATTCCTAAGTCGGAATGGGTGGTCGGACTCCAACCCCTTTTCGGTGAAATTTTGGTAAAAGTGTGCGACCAAATGGACGCAGTAGCTATTCACGATTATGACCAAGTTAAAATTAAATTACTTGAAAGGTTTGTGCAGACAAAAGAGTCAGTCCAATCGTCATTTCGTAGTTTAGAGAAATAACAAGACCAACCTTTTCACTAACACGCTTTTGAGCTTCAAACTTTGTTCTCACAGTGGGTGTCATTAGCTGGCGTTAATGGTGATTACGGTAAATTGTCCAATTTAATCTTGTTAGAACAATTCTATAAGTCTTGTCCTGCTAGCCTTCGGAAATGGTTACCGGGTCAAATTAAAATTGGGACGTTAGCCGAGGCAGCTAAGTTGTGCGACGAGTATACCACTCGCAACCAGCAAATCTCAGCCGATATTGCTAACAAAAATGGCAAAGTGCAAGCTAGCACTCATTCAGGTAGTCAAGCTTCTAAAGCTTCTTCCTTCCCTAGAAATGGTAAACAAAACCATAACTCCTTAGCTAACCCGGTTGGGACTAAGAATAATAACAGTGACAGCGTAACTAGCACAGATGCTAACGCTGATAGTAGCAACAATGTAAATACTAACAATAGCAGCAGACCTAATGTTAGAACGTGCTTTGAATGCGGTTCGGCCTCGCACCTACGCAATCGTTGCCCCGAACTTAACAAAGCTTCGGCATCCGCAAATGCATGCTTTATCGTCGGTAAAGATGCCACAGAAATTTTAAAGCCCAGTACTTTAAACTGTACTATCGGTAAGCGTAGAAATAAACTCTTACGCGATACCGCTAGCACAATCAATCTCGTCAGTGCTAAACTCGCCAAAAAGAGGCCGCGTTTAAAGCCGGTAATTACATGATCAAGAGGTTAAATTACAGCAGGTAAATTTAAGCCTACAATTAACCAGTGGTGAAGTGCTAAAAACCAGAGCTTGTGTTTCTTTAGCAACTAGTTCCCCTTTTGATGTAGTATTAGGCATAAATGGGATAACCCAATTAAATAATTTATGCAGATCTAGCTTAAAAACTAAGCCAGGAAAATGTCCCCCTACAGAAGTGGTGGCCAGTTTATCGTGCAAAAACCCCGCTGTAATTTCCAGCAAGCCTTGCCATTTGAAACCTAATTTGTCTACCGCTCGCTCATGCGTGCAGGAGCCAGTTAATCGGGACTCAATCAGCAGTCCAGTGATAAATGCGCCACGCGCCAATTCCCACGGGAAGCAGATAGGATCCCTCGAGCCAGGCATGAATGAACGTAAAAGTACTCTTGCTACACCCGTAATTAAACCAGTAGCTCTCAACTTCTCAAGAGTGGCTGGACTTGAGAAGTAAACCTATCAAAGGTAAAATAAAACGGAAGTTTTTCAATCAGTGATGTTAAACAGAGTTTTAATGTGTCCGTTAAACCGGACATGAACGAATACAGTTTCCCCAGTTGAATTACGGCACGAAGCCAGTCTACCCCTACCCTAAATTTAGAAACTTGCTTCCCGTAAGTGTTTTAATTTCTACCCAAAATACAGTAGAATCAGTAGGCCAGTGGTGTAAACACTTAAACCAAGTTTTTTTTTCTGATCCTTTTTAAATTAGGACCCGATGTTTTACTGTTGAAATCTATTGTAGTGGGGGTAGAAATGTTGAGGATTAGCGCTCCCAAACTAAATAGGTGTTCACAGTAAAATCGAAGGTTATACTACTAACCTAACCAAATGTTAATGTAACTTTATCAGTGTAGGAGTAGGTAAAACCTTTAAAGGTCTCCAAACGTGATAACTAAAACTAGTGTGGTTTTTTTTTCTCTAAATAAAGTTTTTTTCCATAATTGCTAAACTTGTGCAAGCCACCAAGACTAACCTAAGTAAAGTGTAATTTTTTCTCCATGTTGAGTTTTTTGAACTTGAAAACCTAACCAAATAGTTTTTCTTCATAAGTGTTAAACTGTAGTGAGTGATGGGCCGCTACAAATGTGGCTCCATCTAGGAACACCTAACCTAAACATAAAAATTGTGTTTATTGCTTTACTGTCATAAAGCTTCAAGACTGCTTCAGTGTACAAACCTGGATAGTTACTTTCAAATGCAGATACCATGAGTGGGTATTTTGTTTGGCCTAGAATGTGTTTTCTTAGTTTAAAAGCTAAACAAGTGGTGGAGCAAAAAATTGCTTTTCACCTTTTTTGTAAATTTTCTTTAATTGTTAAGAGGTACGTTGTCAGGACAACCTCACTCAAAGAAACTGTCAGCTTTTCCCAATTCGGACCTCACATCTAAATTTTAAGTGCCAATGTTATTCTCCTTGTCATTATCAACGCCTTCCTGTGTGGAA
Organism: Lithobius niger; assembly: GCA_023313725.1. Lineage (NCBI taxonomy): Eukaryota > Metazoa > Arthropoda > Chilopoda > Lithobiomorpha > Lithobiidae > Lithobius > Lithobius niger. The sequence goes on from JAHWFP010182908.1 coordinate 9,784, forward strand.
GGATTTTAAAAGAAATTATACGACACGTAATTAATATTCATTAGGAATATCTACGGGAGTTTAGTGGTTCCTGGCTATCTCCTCTTTAAGTTTTCACGAAACATTTTTCTTTATAAAAATTTGTCTGTCTCACCTCTGAGGGCAAAAGGTAAACTCTGATTAAAAGGTTGTTGCGTTATTATCCACAAAACCTCCTAGCGTTGTATTTTTAAGTTATGAGACCTATCTCATAACCTTTCTGTGTTTAAAATTTTCATGTAAACAAGTTGTTTGGTAACCTCAAACCATTCCAGTGGTAATCTGTTAACTTTAAATAGAGCTTATGGTTGCGCATGCACTTATAGTACCCTCAATTCCGATCCTTATCGCAAGCTAGGTCTTGAGGAGTGCGCCCAGGGGTATTTTCTCGAGGTTTTCCCAGATAAAAAAAATAACTTTCTGTGCACGGCTGACTGGTTAGAGCATTAAATGTTGCGACTGTATCATTTAATAGTTAACGATTGCAAAACCCCTAACTTTGTAACTTATGGTCAAAAACCAAAAATAGTGTTCTTTTATAACTTGTAACTAAGATTTACTCAAGTTAACTTTACCGAAAAAACGTCAGTCCCCCAAAAAATTAAAAGGGTAATTTTAATATTGTGTAAAAAGTGTACCTTTAACCTTGTTCAGATCCTGGGGTAGGAATAAGTATCCCAAACCTTTAGACTTCGCCTTTGTATTAAGGGAAGATGACAAGCTAAATAGGAGTTGTATTTCTCGATTTAGTTTGCTGATTGCTTAAATTTAGGTATTTTTGCAACTTTAGATTACAGTGGCTTGGCAGCTGAGTGTTTTGCATACCTGTGTGCACTAACTTTCTGTTTTAGGCTTTCATTTCGGGTTCAAAAGGAGCCCTAAGTGAAATCTCCCGCCGGGGGGCCTGTAAAGAAGCTAGTCTTCACCAACAGATTTGAGAGGAGACCACTGCTCAAAAGATCAAAAACCGGAGGGTTTATCGTTTTCGCAACGAACATTATTTTTTTCATTAGCGCTCGCTAGCGCTCATTAGGCCTAACCAGACCTCCGTCTTCAAAACACCATATCTTCAAGAAAAATAGACCAAAACGTTTAAATATTGCGGCCCTTAATAGACCTACACTTTCCCAAGACTTCTGCGCAAACAGAACTTTAAATTTCCACTCCAATAATTTTCTACAGCATTTTGAAAAAGTCACCAAAATGACCGGCGCCGCACGCAAATCTTCAATCGCCATTTTCAACAACTTGTAAATAAACTTGTAATTACTTTATTTCTTTTGCAGGCATAATGCCAACCAGCTTAGTGTTGTTTAAGAGGATTTATCCTCACATACATGTATTTGAAACCCCCAACACTTGATGTTTTTATTTTAGTGAAGGCCAAGTTATTTATGAAAACTTCGACTGTAATTTTTATTATTAGCGGCTGCAATAATATTTCACTAATGTTCATGCGTTATGGCATTCAGGGAATAAGCTGGTATATTTAACCTTTTATTTAATTTAATTGGGCAACAGTTTAGCAAAAACTAGGTCTCACTAGTTTTTTAGCAAAAACACTACTGAACTCGGCAACACTTTCCTTCGAATATTACCGGACAATTTTTCCAAAAGTGTTTACCTTGTATTTTTTTTCCAGGGCTCCGACCATAGTAACGTTCCTACTATTAAAAATCATGTTTGTTTAAAGAATTGAGCAAAACACTTCGTCCCCCCCCCCCTCCTTCAATAGTTGCAATGCATAACATTGTAGTTTCATAAAAAAATATATATATATAGGTCTATTTTCAAGTTGTTATGAGTTTAACTCAATGCACTTCTCAAGCTA
>JAHWFP010182908.1:16632-26983 GCA_023313725.1 Lithobius niger
GTGTATTCTTAGTTTAAAAGCTAAACAAGTGGTGGAGCAAAAAAAAAAATGCTTTTCACCTTTGTGTAAATTTTCTTTATTCATTAAGAGGTACGTTGTCAGGACAACCTCACTCAAAGAAACTGTCAGCTTTTCCTAATTCGGACCTCACACCTAAATTTTAAGTGCCAATGTGATTCTCTCTGTCATTATCAACGCCTTCCTGTGTGGAAGGATTTTAACAGAGATTATACGACACGTAATTAATATTCATTAGGAATATCTACGGGAATTTAGTGGATCCTGGCTATCTCCTCTTTAAGTTTTCACGAAACATTTTTCTTTATAAAAATTTGTCAGTCTACCCCTGGGAGATAAAGGATAGCCCTGGTTAAAAGGTTGTTGCGTTATTATCCATAAAACCTCCCAGTGTTATTTTGTATTTTAAGTTATGGGACCTATCTCATAACCTTTCTGTGTTTAAATTTTCATGTAAACAAGTTGTTTGGTAACCTCAAACCATTCTAGTGGTGATCTGTTAACTTTAAATAGAGCTTATGGTTGTGCATGCGCTTATAGTACCCTCTATTCCGATCCTTATTGCAAGCTAGGTCCCGAGTGCGCCCAGGGGTATTTCCTCGAGGTTTTCCCAGATAAAAAAAATAACTTTCTGTGAACGGCTGACTGGTTAGAGCATTAAATGTTGCGACTGTATCATTTAATAGTTAACGATTGCAAAACCCATAACTTTGTAACTTATGGTCAAAAACCAAAAATAGTGTTCTTTTATAACTTGTAACTAAGATTTACTCAAGTTAACTTTACCGAAAAAACGTCAGTCCCCCAAAAAATTAAAAGGGTAATTTTAATATTGTGTAAAAAGTGTACCTTTAACCTTGTTCAGATCCTGGGGTAGGAATAAGTATCCCAGACCTTTAGACTTCTTCGCCTTTGTATGAAGGGAAGATGACAAGCTAAATAGGAGTTGTATTTCTCGATTTAGTTTGCTGATTGCTTAAATTTAGGTAATTTTTGCAAGTTTAGATTACAGTGGCTTGGCAGCTGAGTGTTTTGCATACCTGTGTGCACTAACTTTCGGTTTTAGGCTTTCATTTCGGGTTCAAAAGGAGCCCTAAGTGAAATCTCCCGCCGGGGGGGCCTATAAAGAAGCTAGTCTTCACCAACAGATTTGAGAGGAGACCTCTGCTCAAAAGATCAAAAACCTGAGGGTTTATCGTTTTCGCAACGAACATTTTTTTTCATTAGCGCTCGCTAGCGCTCATTAGGCCTATAACGGCCTTCGTTTTCAAAACACCATATCTTCAAGAAAAATGGACCAAAACGTTTGAAATTTGCGGCCCTTAATAGACCTACACTTTCCCAAGACTTCTGCGCAAACAGAACTTTAAATTTCCACTCCAATAATTTTCTACATCATTTTGAAAAAGTCACCAAAATGACCGGCGCCGCACGCAAATCTTCAATCGCCATTTTCAACAACTTGTAAATAAACTTGTAATTACTTTATTTCTTTTGTAGGCATAAAGCCAACCAGCTTAGTGTTGTTTAGGAGGAATTTATCCTCACATACATGTATTTGAAAACCCAACACTTGATGTTTTTATTTTAACGAAGGCCAAGTTATTTATGAAAACTTCGACTGTACATTTTATTATTAGCGGCTGCAATAATATGTCACCAATATTCATGCGTTATAGCATTCAGGGAATAAGCTGGTATATTTAACCTTTTATTTAATTTAATTGGGCAACAGTTTAGCAAAAACTAGGTCTCTGAACACTACTGAACTCGGCAACACTTTCCATCGAATTTTACCGGACAATTTTTCCAAAAGTGTTTATCTTGTATTATTTTTCCAGGGCTCCGACCATAGCAACGTTCCTACTATTAAAAATCACGTTTGTTTAAAGAATTGAGCAAAACACTTCCTCCCCCCCCCCCCCCTTCCTTCAATAGTTGCAATGCATAACATTGTAGTTTCATAAAAAAATATATAGGCCTATTTTCACGTTGTTATGAGTTTAACTCAATGCACTTCTCAAGCTAAGGCCTCTAAAAACACCCAAAGTCGGCAATTCCCTTTGCCATCCAAGTTCCTTCAATCCCTGTCCAATCAGAGTCCAAGGCTACCCTGCCCGTCCGTGCTGCCATGCCAACTTCCGGTAGTGACAGCCTGGTCGGCCAGAGTCAGACTCCTCTCCTCCTCGAGGCATCCCTCTACCCCGCACCCCCCCTCCGTCGCTCTCCTACAGGTCCGCGGTTTCCCTCCTACCTGCAGGCAGGCAGCAGGTATAAAACAGATCTGAGGGACTGCATCTACAGCATTGGCTCAACTCCAAGTCAGACGTTACTACGGCGGTCGGAGCAGAGATGTCCCCAGTCCGAGTGTTGCCATGCCGGGCAAGGTAGTAGTTTAGGTAACTAGTTTTAGCTTTATTTTAATTTTTCGGAACTTTATTTCTAAATTTTAATTTAAAGATTTAAACTAACGTTTGACTTGAGTTTCGTGATTATGGGTAGTTAAAACCATCGGCATTTTCTGGTCTCCCCTCCCATAACTTAAGGGTTTAAGGGTCCCCTTTCTAAAAACCGGCTTTCTTTCTGTTTGTACTACATAGCGTACTCAAACAGCTATTTTAGATTCACCAAGGTCCTGTAGCATAATTACAGAAGCACAGACTTCGATGGTAGGGCCCTGATTATTGCTAGCTTGACTCAATGTGAAAGAGTAGATTTGATCTTGTGCAAGATGCCTTGAAACAAAATCTTAAACTTAGACTAAGCTTGAAATTTGTGAGAGTACAGTTTCTAACTTAGAGGTGTTTAGGTGACACCAACAGAACTTTTTCTATTCGAAATTGTATGTGTGAATTTTCTTAAATGTAAATTCGTTGCCGATAATTTTTTTTGGTAAATTACTTGTGTGCTTTCACGTAAAGCTATTTTGTAGACTAGTTGCCAATGTAAAATGTTTTTCATTCCCCCTGTTTATTAAAACGATGAGTTTTAAACTCAGTTTGCATCTAGAGAGATTTAATTTGCTAGTGTTTTAACTAAAAAACAATTCTTTTTATTTAAAGCCTAAGGTTAGCAATTAAACCACCCACCTGGTGGCAGTGAACCAAAAACGATTAGATAGTACTAAAACTTCAGATAGGACATAGACGCTTTGTTCCTAACCGTGCAGTAGTGACTGCCATGCTTGTTTAAACTCCGCAAAAGTAAAAACGGCCACCCGAAGTACTTCTAACTTTCCCGAGCCACACCAGATGTCGGTGCAGAACAGTAGGCACCTCTAGGACCTGTGAGCACCGCTACATCAGGGGATAACTTGCGCTTGAAGTTCAGGAGTGCTGAATCCATGAGTGAATGCACTTGGTCCAGACAGAGCTGGTTTGGAGACGGAACGGTGCGAGAAGGAACGGAACGCTGGGAGGATCGAGAAGAAAGATCCAATGTAAGCGGGATCGGTGAAGATGATTGTCTGGCTGCCCCCTTATGAGCCTTTGCTTGGAGTTTCAGCCTGTAGTAGAGGTCTTTACCCCGCCGTAATTCGAGAGTGTAAAGGCAGGATAACAAAAATCCTGATTGGTTAGGAGAACCGGCACCAAAGATCAAAAACTCGGGGACTAGCGCTAGGCCTATTTCCAAAAGACCTCCAACTTTAAAATTGTGTATCTCCAAGGAAAATGGACTAAATCGACTCTGGTTTTCACCATTTAATAGACCTGAACTCTGTCTACGATCCTACGGAAACAGAACTTTAAATTTCATCATACTTTAATCTCCACATCCATTTGAAAAAGTGCTCAAACTGAGCGCCTCCGCACGCAATTCACGTCGCTGTTTTCCACTAAAAAAACTTGTAAATATCTATTTGTATTTTGAATTCCTTACAGGCATAAAGCCGACTAGCTTACCGTTGTTGTAGGAGGGGCTGCCAATCGGCACTCAACCACACATACATGTATGAGGACCCGTACTCGACGTTTTTATTCTATACGAAGGCGAAGATTTTAGCAACCATGAAAACTTCGACTGCACTCTTGTTATTATCTGCGGCTGCAATAATACTTTAATTTAATGCGTTTTAGCATTCAAACACAAGCTGGTTTATATTACTCTTGTGCTTAGTGCTTTTAAAGCAATCATTAATGTAAATTTTTCTCATGGACTCTACCTTGTTCAAAAATGGCAAACGCTACTATTTTTATTTCTACCGGACATTCAGTGTTGTATCTTGTATTTTATTTCAGGGCTCCGACTATAGTAACCTCATCCGAATGTACAGTAAAAGCCTTTTGGTTCTATTAAACAGTTTATTTTGAGCAACAAACTTCGTTCCCCCCCCCCCACCAATGCTATATTCAAAGTCAGTCAACTGCCAAGATTTTGAATTTTCCTTGCCTGCTCCTAAAGTCGGCAATCCCATTGTTACAAGCACTAGCAGCCTCCCTCTCCAATCAGCAGTCAGTAAAATTCCCCTCGACCAATCCAAGAGAGCCACTCCAAGTGTCTTTTGTTCCCTCTGCCTGAGTGACAGCTGGCTCTGTCCCTCCCTCTTCCATTGTTCTCCACCTCTAGAGTCCCCTATGAGTAGCTCTCCTACAGGGACGCTGTTGCCCTCCTCCTTCCAGTCCAGGGAGCTGCCATAAAACCAAGCTGCTGAGAGAAATCGATAGCATAGCTCAAGATCTCAAAGGCTAGAGGTTACTACGGCGGTCGGAGCAGAGATGTCTTGCCAGTCCGAGTGTTGCCATGCCGGGCAAGGTAGTAGTTCTTAGATAAGTAACTAGTTTAAACTTGAATTTAATTTTTGGAACTTTATTTCTAAATTTTTAGTCATAAATTTAAACTTAACTTTTAAATTCGAGAAAAATTATGGGTAGTCAACAGCCATCGGCATTTCTGGTCTAGGACTCCCATAACTTAAGGGTTTAAGGTCCCCTTCCTAAAAACCGGCTTTGTTTTCTAAATAATCTAAAGATCACCAAGATCTAGCGTGTATTATCGTTGAAGCAGTCTTTCAAATGATAGTTTCCATATAATACTAATCTTGATTTAGTGTGATAGTTGAGTGATTTTAGTGCAAGGGTTGCTAATTTCTTTCAAAGACTATTTTACTTAATGTAAGGATCATTTTGTAACTTAGAGAGTTGTGATAACTCAAACCGACTTTTCTAATAAATATTGTGTAACGAACTCAATTTCAGTTCTAGTGCCGATTTAAATGTAAATCCCACGTGTGCTTTTAATTCAAATCATTTCAGTTTTATTCTTGTAAACAAACTAGTTAACAAATGTAAAGTGTTATGTCATATTAAAATACAAAAGAAAGTTGTTTTAAACGACAGTTTGACTTCCGAGTCCGATTTAATTTACAAGAGTTAAATAACTAAAAACCATTTTTATTTAAACTCCTAAGTAGGCAATTAAATACACACCCATCGTGGTGGCAGCGAACCGTGATTAGATAGTACAGAAATTTTAGTTAGGGCTTAGACGCTCTACTCCTAACTGAGTAATAGACACGCTATGCTGTTTTTCCGCAAGTCAAAACAGTCACTTATGAGTACTTCTAACTTAACCGCAACTTCACCAGATGTCGGTGCCAGACAGTAAGCACCTCAAGACCCTGTAAGCACCGCTACAAGAGAAAGGTCCGAGGGGCCTGAATCCCTTTGAGGCTGTCTGCAGGGGATCGGAGAAGTGGCAGCAGTATCACTAGGTGGGATCGCAAGGATCGTAACTGCAGAGGGATGAATCAGAGTGAAACGAACTGGACTCTCGGCGGAGTCCAACAGCACAATGCTATCCCCCGGATCAAGAGAATCCAGAGTTTGGAGTTTCAGCCTGGAGTAGAGGTCTTTAGCTCGCTGTAATTCGAGAGAAAGGTCCGATGGGCCTGGATCCCGTTGAGGCTGTCCGCAGGAGATCGGAAAAGTGGATCCCGGTCCGGCTGCACTAGGTGGGATCACGAGGATCGTAGCTGCAGAGGGATGAACCAGGGTGAAGTCTTCACAATCTGGAGGCAAAAACGGAATCGAGATGGAGGTTCGGTGATGCTGATCAGTCAACGCAAGGGCACGTTCCGTGTTTGATCAGATGAGAACAGACTGAAGGGGGAGGAACGTGGAAGTCTGTAGTTCGAGAACCGTTGTCAGAGGACTGTGAGCAAGAGGGCCACATTCCGTTGTAGCCCTGTTCTCTGATGACACTTTGCAAGAGGAACCAGTCTAATGTGAGCTATAGAGCGTGAGTGTGGGCTATAGAGCGGTAATAGAGTCAGTGAGCGATCTTGAAATGGTCGTTCCATTCCGTCATGTCCAAACTGGTTGATAGATGGTTACGTGGTAAACCTTACGTATACACAGGCGGTACAACAGAGGGCTGGTGGCAATCCTGACACAGGTGACGGAACGTAGTGAACAAGCCAGAAGCAGAGGCCGAGGCAGACCGGGATCTCTCGGAGCAGGGACTGAACACAAGCCGTAGGTAGGAATCTAGGTTGAGGTAAACAGAAGCGGATGCAAGAAGGCAGGGGAACCGTCGATGCGAGTCACCAAGAACGCAAGGTCGGGCATTGGGGCCAGGTCATGATTCCCAGTGTTCAAAGACGAGCGGAACTGAGGGTGGAATGAAGAAAGGGTTCTTAACAAAGGTCGTATGTGAAATTTGACGAGTAAATAGAGACGGAACATCAGAAGGAAGGAAGGCGGACAGCAGATGGTGGTGTGGTTCCCAAGGACTCGAGAACAGACGGGAACGATGACATCTGATAAACAGGGGGCGGATGGCGGAATGTGGTCTGCAAAAAACCCCAGAATGGCCTTGGGGCAGGCTCTGATCCACTGTACCAAAGACGAGCAGATCGAAGTAGGTGCAAAGGAAACCAGGTCAAGTGGAACAAGGGTCCTCTTCGGTTGTGTTTTTTTTTTTTTTTTTTTTTTTTGATGGATGGAAAAATAATGGAGGCGAATAGTAGCAAGGCAAAAGAGGGGCGGAACGTAGCATGCAGCCGAAGGGGCCATAGGACAGGACGACATGTGGGACCTGGTTCCGATTCGCCAGTGCCAAAGGACAAGCAGAACCGTAGAATAATTCGGAGGGAACCGGACCAAAGTTGAAGTGAAGACCTTGTTGGAAACTGGTGCATGAATTGCTAGTGGAAACGACAGCACCACAAGCAAGGGATAACGGATCGTGGAGTGTGGTCCACAACGTCGTTGGTCGGTCGGAGAAACCCGTTCCGGAGTCCTGTGTGGAAGGACAGATGGAACCGAAGGAATCAGTCAAAGGGAAACGGAGGAACCAGCCCATGCGGAACCACAGAAGCATCTTGAAAGGAAGAGGCGGAATGTAGATCACAGCTGGAAGAAGTGTGAAGGGGGGCCTGGTCCCAACCCCTCCAGGTATGGGGTTGGAAGCGGAATCGTGCGGTCGATGTGAAGGGAGCCGGGTTAGGCCAGAGTCAACATCCTCCCCGAGGTCCGGTGTACCGACTCTGTAGTGTTCCAGAAGAAGGGAGGGGCGCATCCAAGGCATAGAAGAAAATGTCGTGACAGAGGAGTGGTAGTACGTCCCAGAAAAGGGGCGGAACGCAGAATGTCGGGAAACGTAGGACAGGAACGCCGGTGGGGCCTGGTCTTGATTCCCTATTGTCGAAAAACAAGTGGGACCGAGAACAGTGCGGAGGGAAATGAGGCAAACATAAACGAAGACCTTCTTCGGGAAGCGAGGTGTTAACAGCCAGCGGAATGCTACAAGGAGGATTGAAGACCCAGGTTCTGAAAGTGGACAAGAATCGACGAAGTGAAGCCTAATGCGGAACGCTGAAGATCCAGTCAGGTAAGAGACTGCCGTCGGAAAGCAGAATACACAGAGTAGCTTGCTGTGTACCGCGACCGTTCCGTGGAATAACGAGACAACTCGTGCCGGCGGAACCATGCTGACGGAATGCGGAATTGGTGGAATCGTAGAACCAAGAAGGGTTGAGGCAGGAACGTTTGCGGCCAAGAGCTGAGGACCAGTTGAGGCATGAACCTGAGCGGACGGCTGGACTAGTGCCGGAGCAACAGCTGAAAGCTGGTGACAGAGGTGGCATGGTAGACAAGGCCAGAATGCGGAACGCTGATAATCCAGGTGGATTGAAGACAGTTGCTCGAAAGTAGAACACTCGGAGAAGCTCGCTGTGGAATAAAATAGAAACTTGTGTCGGCAGAACCATGGCGGAACTGTGCCAGCACAGTTTAACCCGTAGTATACGGGTAGAAACCAAAACAGGGTACTGGAGACAGGAGATAAGGAACAGCGGAACGCTGTAAGTGGTGCCGAGCGCCAGTTCCCTTAGTCCTTGGAGTGTAGAGGGGAAAGGGGCTCTTTGAAAGACTACAATGCCATTCCGGGGTCGGTACAGGCCACAGGAGAAGGACAGACCGACATCCGTAGAAATGGAGCAGCGACAAAATGCTGGTGTGTAATGGGAGCAAACGCCTCCCTCCCTTCCCCTGTCACAGACCGAGGCCTAGTAGGGGGAACGAGGGATGACGGGAAGAACGTGATGCTGGTGTTCCTAATGGGAGCAATGTGCCCCTTCCCCCGTCAAAGACAGAGGGAACGAGGGGTGTCATGAGGAACGTGAATCTGTTCACTAAAGAGAGCGTACAAACCCTCACGAACAGGACTACAGTAGGACAAACGGCGATCCGGATGAGGCGGCGATGAATGACAATGGCTGTCGTGGTCGGCCAACAGGAACCAGGCTGTTGTGGACAGACGATGCAAGTGCTTGAACCAAGTGAAGCCTAAATGACAGTGTCTGCTACGAGCGAACTGTGAGGACGGAACAGGACAGTAGGAACCGTGAACTGAGGGTTTGGCCTGAGATGGAATCGCCAGTTGAAGGAACTGCAGACTGGTCTGGGCTGGCGGAACGAGGAACGTAGTTGATCGCAGGCCGGGGGGGGAGGGGGGAGACAAGGTAGAGGATCGTTGCCAAGCGGATCTAGCACGGGGTGACACTAATCAAGGATAGAGCTGACTACAGTACTGAGGAATGGATGCTCCCAATGGCTGCACCTCCCCTCCTGACTTGAGTATGCAACACCTTCCCTCCTACCTAGATGAGAGTAGCCTGGAAGGCATCCTGGTTTGCCAAATGCTTCCTTTTAACTGTGGTCTACTAGCCTGCCTCAATTCAACAGAATAAAATACCAAACTTAAGAAATTACTAACAACACAACTAATAAAGATATGAACCTGGCAGCAACACATAAAGGATTCTAATATTGTGGCCTGTCTACCTCTAGCTTTACATAATTAATGAGGGATAATTAAGTAATCATGAGAATGGATGCATTAGTGTGCATGAATGTAAATTATTGGTAATTAGCATAAATTAGCTCTAATATGGCTACAAGTTATCATAACAGTAGCTGCAAAGCAACACTCACTCATTCCTCGCAAGGGTAATCCGACTTATCGTTGCGCATCCCAAATAGTTGTACTGTTGTTTGGACAGCAGGCATTGGTTAGGCCCTCTTCAAATTGCAGGTTAGCCACGCATCCTTCAACCACGATCGTTTAAAATATACGTTGATCTTCAATCTGTAGGCGGAACACACATTTCTTGCTCAAGTATGACGAGCATGAGTCGTAATAATGGTCAATAAGGACTATAGTTATGTGGTGTTCCCACTGAAAGCGAAGGAGAATAAAAGGTAGAAGTTCGGAAGCCATGTTTGTACTCTGTCCTTTTTCTCCCTTTTGTAAACGCGGTCAGATGCTCGTAGTGAGGACACCTTAACACCACCGAAGAAAAAACCTGAGGGCAGCATTCTTCCACACCAGAAGAACAATCGTCTTTATGGCGATTTCACTTTAAAATGTAAATAATGTATATTTTTTTAGGCATAAAGCCTAAACACTTTCCAGCTTAGTTGTGTTTTAGATGTTGACAACACACGATATTTTTTATTCGTAACAGGTGACGACTTTGTTTATTTATGAAAAATGACCGATGTTCAAACCAGTTTAAAAACTAACCTAAACTACGATATAGCCCTTTAAAACTAGCTGGAAGATTTAATCTTTTGATTTGTGCACTTAATGCATTTTGGTAAATTTAACTTCTTGCCATGAACCCTACCGGAGCTCCAATGTTTATGTTTGTTTATTTTTACGGACCCAGTGTATATTTTTATGTCTAATTTTTTTAGCATCTCCATCCAAACTCCGACCGTAGCAAACCTCTAAAACGAAAACAAACTAGCTTTCCTTCAATTAAATCATGCCTTGTATATAGCAATCCGTTTCCCAAAGTTGAATATTTATTCTGAGCAATACTCTTCGT